>JAPTMU010000025.1:2490000-2497500 GCA_028583405.1 Pogonophryne albipinna
TCATTGCAGAATTATTACCCATAATCCCCTCTGATTCAGCCCTGTTTCCAAAGTGCTGATTTTCTGTCTGTTACTTTAGATGAAAATAAGGAGCCCCTCCCCACGCTCCTCTGAGAGAGATTTGGTTACAAAGAACTCAATGGTGGGGGGGGGGTTACCTTGGTTGCTGATTGGCTAATGGGTACACAAGACAAAACATCGTTATGACATCATAAAGTGGCCAAAATCTGATCAGCTCATTTTCAGACAGGTTTTTATAGAAATGGATCAGGACAAAAAGAGAGAGAATCTTTGTTCCTGAAACTTTCAGAGTCTCTTTCCACAGAGGGGACACATGTTGATGTAGAAGAGACATGAAGAAGAGGGGACACATGTTGATGTAGAAGAGACATGAAGAAGAGGGGACACATGTTGATGTAGAAGAGACATGAAGAAGAGGGGACACATGTTGATGTAGAAGAGACATGAAGAAGAGGGGACACATGTTGATGTAGAAGAGACATGAAGAAGAGGGGACACATGTTGATGTAGAAGAGACATGAAGAAGAGGGGACACATGTTGATGTAGAAGAGACATGGAGAAGAGGGGACACATGTCGATGTAGAAGAGACATGAAGAAGAGGGGACACATGTTGATATAGAAGAGACATGAAGAAGAGGGGACACATGTTGATGTAGAAGAGACATGAAGAAGAGGGGACACATGTTGATGTAGAAGAGACATGAAGAAGAGGGGACACATGTTGATGTAGAAGAGACATGAAGAAGAGGGGACACGTGTTGATGTAGAAGAGACATGAAGAAGAGGGGACACAGGTTGATGTAGAAGAGACATGAAGAAGAGGGGACACGTGTTGATGTAGAAGAGACATGAAGAAGAGGGGACACATGTTGATGTAGAAGAGACATGAAGAAGAGGGAACACATGTTGATGTAGAAGAGACATGAAGAAGAGGGGACACATGTTGATGTAGAAGAGACATGAAGAAGAGGGGACACATGTTGATGTAGAAGAGACATGAAGAAGAGGGGACACGTGTTGATGTAGAAGAGACATGAAGAAGAGGGGACACGTGTTGATGTAGAAGAGACATGAAGAAGAGGGGACACATGTAGATGTAGAAGAGACATGAAGAAGAGGGGACACATGTTGATGTAGAAGAGACATGAAGAAGAGGGGACACATGTTGATGTAGAAGAGACATGAAGAAGAGGGGACACATGTTGATGTAGAAGAGACATGAAGAAGAGGGGACACATGTTGATGTAGAGGAGACATGAAGAAGAGGGGACACATGTTGATGTAGAAGAGACATGAAGAAGAGGGGACACATGTTGATGTAGAAGAGACATGAAGAAGAGGGGACACATGTTGATGTAGAAGAGACATGAAGAAGAGGGGACACATGTTGATGTAGAAGAGACATGAAGAAGAGGGGACACATGTTGATGTAGAAGAGACATGAAGAAGAGGGGACACGTGTTGATGTAGAAGAGACATGGAGAAGAGGATTTTGCATAATAGGTGACCTTTAATAATAATCCAAAATACTTCACCCTGATCTTCATCATCTTCGTCAGTCTTTAAGTAACTTTTGTAAATATATATTTGTAATAATATCCTACTTGTGAGCTTTGGTATTTTTCATTCATGAAACATTACATTAAAACCTAAAGGCCTGTATTATTGATATTAATAATTGTCATAAACACTGCACCCTGATTCTCAAAGACCATCATCTTCCTCACCTTCTCAAACATTTCCCACGGATCAATAGTCTGAAGTTACACGTACCCAACTTTAGTCCTATGGTATTTATTCATTTATATATTTAAAACCCAGTGACCTGGTATTCAGCATTATTATCTTTATTTATATTAAACAATACTGTATATTTTTAAATATTCACCATTTTGCATATTGGTAGCCAACAATGTGCACTTTAAGTTCTTGTGTTTATATATTTGTAATGAATTTCCTAAAGAATACAATTGTTTTGTCTGTACAGGTTTTTTAATATCTTAATTATATAATCTAGATGATATTTGATGTATGTCTATGTGTCCTACTTGTATGTAGACTATCGTATTTTACCATTTATTACAAAATAATAATCTGGTTTCACTATATATCTTTTCTTTGAACAAAAACACCACTGTATTTTCTGTAATACACCTTTTCACATATCGATCTTAGTTATAAATGCATTCAAATGTGCACTTTTTACATTTTTTATTGTTTACTTTTGAAGTTTTTTTGTTTGTGTAAATATTATTTTAAATGTGATGTTGATAAAAAAAAAACATTTTTTACTTAAAAATAGAGCGACTCAACCTTTTTGCCCCTGGAATAAATCAAATATGATAAATATTCAATATCTTTTGGGGGGTTTAGCCTTAAAAAGGGGGGTTTAGGTCTTCAAAATGGGGTTAAAGGGAGGTTTAGGTCTTAAAAAGGGGTTTTAGGTATTTTAAAGGGGGGTTTAGGTCTTAATAAGGGGGGTTTAGCCTTAAAAAGGGAGGTTTAGGTCTTAATAAGGGGGGTTTAGCCTTAAAAAGGGGGGTTTAGGTCTTAAACAGGGGGGTTAAAGGGGGGTTTAGGTCTTAAACAGGGGGGTTTAGGTCCTAAAAACGGGGGTTAAAGGGGGGTTTAGGTCTTAAACAGGGGGGTTTAGGTCTTAAACAGGGGGGTTAAAGGGGGGTTTAGGTCTTAAACAGGGGGGTTAAAGGGGGGTTTAGGTCTTAAACAGGGGGGTTTAGGTCCTAAAAACAGGGGTTAAAGGGGGGTTTAGGTCTTAAACAGGGGGGTTTAGGTCCTAAAAACGGGGGTTAAAGGGGGGTTTAGGTCTTAAACAGGGGGGTTTAGGTCTTAAACAGTGGGGTTAAAGGGGGGTTTAGGTCTTAAACAGGGGGGTTTAGGTCCTAAAAATGGGGGTTAAAGGGGGGTTTAGGTCTTAAACAGGGGGATTAGGTCTTAAACAGGGGGTTAAAGGGGGGTTTAGGTCTTAAACAGGGGGGTTTAGGTCCTAAAAAGAAAGGGGGGTTAAAGGGGGGTTTAGCCTTAATAATGGGGGTTTAGCCTTAAAAAGGGTGCTTTCATTTAAGGGGTTTTTGTTATATGGACAGTAACCCAAATACAGACTGAACAATGGGTTAGGGTTAACTCTCAGAAAGGGAACTAGTTTTCTTTTCTTTGCCTCAAATCTGATATCAGAAATACATTCCACCCAACTATTTGTTAAAGTTTGCTCGATTATCGATTTATATATTGGTTTGTTAAGAAAGGGAAAGCGTTGTCATGGCAAACTAAGTTTTTGTTTTTAGCCTGTAGATCATCAAGCAGATTTAGTGCATTTATTGCTGCAAAACTGAGTCATAACCAGTGATACGAGATAATATGGTCAGTTTAGGGTCATAGTTTGTTAGTTTAGGCTTTGCACGTTATATTATTTAACAAATTATGTTTGTTTAAGTATTTGAATTAATTGCAAGAGGGTATCAGTGGAAAAAGCTAATTTTAAATTAAGTTCAATTTGTTCTATTTTTAAACTTTTGAACAAGCAATTAGGTGTATTTTAGCAGTATACAACACAAGCAACACAGCACTTTTAATATCTATTTATTTCTGCAAGTCATATCAAGATTGCAATATTCCCAACATACATTTTCCTAAATGAGCTAATGAAGTATTGAATGACTGTTTGCAAAGAGATTAACAGACGCAGTGAAACCACAGCCATCTTTAAATCCCATATAACATCTCATTCAACTTTGCCACCATATGAAAGCAGTGCAGAGGTTTAATGGAGGTCCACTCTGACCTTTGTCTGCACGTTAAGTTGAGAATGAAAGCGCCGTTAGCTCACACTCCATAAGAAACACAATGCACACGAGTCAAGGACGGCAGAGCGGCAATCTGAGTGTGACATGTGTTGCGCAACGGGAAGGAGCGTTGCTGATAAGGAATGTGTGCAAACTGTCACCTTATCATGTGCACCGGACACACACACACACACACACACACACACACACACACACACATACCATGTATACATCACTTCAGGGAACATTACATTGACTTACATGCATTTCCTGGAGACTTATCCTAACCTTAACCATAACCAACACATGCCTAACCCTAACCCTAACCCTAACCCTAACCCTGATCCTAACCCTAGCCAAGTCTTCACCCTAAAATTAATGATTCCCTTATGGGGACCTCCAATTTGTCCCCATAAGGGAGGCGAGTCCCCACAAGTATAGTAATACTAGGACACACACACACACACACACACACACTGCATATGGGTCTGGTGTGTTTACAGGCAGCAAAAGATGCACTTCAAGTCTTTGTCCTTGGTTTGACTGCAGGGTAACTTGTCTCTCTCGGGTATGCAGCCTGTGTTAACACCGGACGAACTGTCTCTTATTGCACTTTTGTTCACTAATTAAGTCTGTTACTGTAGATTTAGGCATTTTAAGACATGGCGATTGGTTGTTAGATTCACTAGATAGTAAAAGAAATGCCCCAAGTGTTTCTTCAGGTTTGTTATACCACATAAGATTATTTCAAAAGCAGCAAATTCTCACGTTTAAGATGCTGGATCCATGAAATATTGAAAAAGGACTTATCAATCAATCAACAAAGAAAACAACAATTCAGTCTTATATTTTGTCCTTTGGTTGGTTGTTTGGGATTGGATAAACCCATCATGATAGACTGCTTTATTTTACTAAGGTATTTCATTTTTTCTGTTCATTTACATTTCATTACATTACATATTATTTAGCTCACGCTTTTATCCATAGAAACGTACAATATGTGCAAAAACCATAAAGATTCAAACTCCGGACAACAAGGAAAGTGCAGATATATTCATTTCAAGCGAGGCAGACCATAGTAAGTGCTGGTGGATCAGATACAAGGCCTAAATGAACTCAAAAGGTGCTTCGTTTAATTTCTGTTCAACAAGAGAATTGTTGAATTTCCTTTTTTCTAAAGTCACATCTTTGCAGAGCTGCTAGCATGCTAAGTATTTCCTTTCTAACAATCTACACTCACCAGACTCTTTCCCTATAGTCGGCAAGTAGATGGTAGCTTACTTCTGCAATATATTAAAGTGGTGGAGTTCAGTGGAAAGAAAACATTTGTAGTATTGAGGTGAACTTTGCTTTTCTAAAGTTTAAAGTACATCCTCAGAAAGCCAATAGCATTAGTTGAGTTCATGCATCAGGTGGCTCATTTTCTCATATCCTCCAGCATTGCTTTGGCCTTTGAGTGAAGAACAGTCAGCTTTTTAAAAGTCTTTAAAAGTATGAACATTGGTATTCATTTGTGTACAGTTTCAAAGCACAAAGCACCAATATTTCTACTTTAAGTATGGCATGTTGGATCTTTCCCAGACAGGCCTGCTTTTATGGAACACAGATGTATGTTTAAATATTCTCCAGAAGGTGTGGCATGGCTGGCTGTTTCTGCATAAACAGTCACATGTTGTTCGGCCGTCACCGTGCAGAGTTCAGGACATCCAGTTCTCTTTCTGTCTGACATCATGCCAGCCTGTTGGTGCTCAGAGAGAGGTGGGAAGTAGTGGAGTACAAATACTTCATTACTGTACTCAAGCACATTTTCTGGTATCAGTACTTTACTCCACTACTTATTTTTCTGACGACTACTTTTAACCACAAATACCTGTACTTTCTACTTCTTACATGTTGAACACAAATACCTGTACTTTCTACTTCTTACATGTTGAACACAAATACCTGTACTTTCTACTTCTTACATGTTGAACCCAAATACCTGTACTTTCTACTTCTTACATGTTGAACTCAAATACCTGTACTTTCTACTTCTTACATGTTGAACCCAAATACCTGTACTTTCTACTTCTCACATGTTGAACACAAATACCTGTACTTTCTACTTCTTACATGTTGAACCCAAATACCTGTACTTTCTACTTCTTACATGTTGAACTCAAATACCTGTACTTTCTACTTCTTACATGTTGAACACAAATACCTGTACTTTCTACTTCTTACATCTTGAACACAAATACCTGTACTTTCTACTTCTTACATGTTGAACCCAAATACCTGTACTTTCTACTTCTTACATGTTGAACACAAATACCTGTACTTTCTACTTCTTACATGTTGAACTCAAATACCTGTACTTTCTACTTCTTACACGTTGAACCCAAATACCTGTACTTTCTACTTCTTACATGTTGAACCCAAATACCTGTACTTTCTACTTCTTACATGTTGAACACAAATACCTGTACTTTCTACTTCTTACATGTTGAACACAAATACCTGTACTTTCTACTTCTTACATGTTGAACCCAAATACCTGTACTCTCTACTTCTTACATGTTGAACCAAATACCTGTACTTTCTACTTCTTACATGTTGAACCCAAATACCTGTACTTTCTACTTCTCTCATGTTGAACCCAAATACCTGTACTTTCTACTTCTCTCATTTTCCAAACAGCTGGTTCCTTTAGTCTGAATGTGTGTTTGGTGGCGTGATCATTATTCTTTAGAGTCATTGCGTGCCTATTGATTTGAACACGATCCGTGTATCCATCATTTCCTGCTCTTCTCTAAAGAAGAGGGACCAATGGAAACGTTGTCATGTTGCCGTTGTTCAGCATGGAAACATTCATTAGCTAACAATGACATTATTGTTCTATTAATATAAAGGGAGGTCAGGTACTCTTTAAAACAGCTGCTAGTTATGGGTACTTTTTACTGAAGTACACTTCAAAGCCTCTTTACTTTGACTTGAGTAAAGAAGTTTAGTCAGTACTTCTACTTTTACCAGAGTATTTTTAAACTCGAGTATCTGTACTTCTACTTGAGGAAAGAATGTGTGTACTTTTGCCATCTCCGGATAGCTGCAGATTACCTGAACGCCTCCTCTGTTGTTTTGGACGGTTCTCTCAGATCAGAGGCCTCCTGCTGAGAGCCTGGCAGCAGAGAGACTGAACACCATATGGTCGTTTTCAAATACTGCAGAGAAGAAGAAGAAGAAGAAGAAGAGACACAGGAATGAATGGGATTTCAGCCGAGAGGGTTTTGATAGCTAAAGAAATATATAAAAATAGACACCATTAAATACAGTGTTGTCATGATTAGCTACTTTGTTAGTTAGTTGGATGCTTAGTTAGTCAAGAGGGTTTTGATAGTTTTAAAATATCATACAAATAGACACCATACAATACAGTGAAGTCACTTTAAGGTCCAGATTAGTTAGTTAGTTAGTTAGTTAGTTAGTTGGTTGGTTGCTTAGTTAGCCAAGAGGTTTTTGATACAGACACCATACATACACCGTAGTAACGTTACGGTCATTGTGAATTAGTTAGTTTTTGGTTTGTTGGTTGGTTGATATGTTGGTTGGTTTATTAGGTATTTATAAGATAGTTGGTTTGGTTAATAAGGTATTTGGTTAGATGGTTTGATAGTTAGTTGGTTAATTAAGTATTTGGT
>JAPTMU010000025.1:2502500-2660565 GCA_028583405.1 Pogonophryne albipinna
AGGCTTTAAATACTATATAATATTGCAGTGAAAACAAGTAATCATTGTCTTGGCCTGTATGTGTTTGTGTTGATTTATATTCTCCTGGCTCTTTTTAAGCTCAGTTTTTTAGCTTCTGTTAAACTAGTTCCATTTGAAACTGTGGAAAAGTCTGGAAATTCCTTTAAAAACTCCTTGAATTAGAAGTTTAATGTGTGTTTCCTGACATTATCTGTTTCTCCTCAGAAGAGCTCTGGCGAGGTGACTCTCAGAGACTGTCTGAGGCTTTTTACCAAAGAAGACGTGTTGGACGGAGAAGAGAGACCGGTGAGAAGCCTCAGGAAACACACAACACCCTCCTGTGGAGATTATAAATATATTATTATACAGCAGCAGTCTCTCACCTTCCTCTCCTCTTTGTCTCTCAGACGTGCAACAGATGTAAAACCAGGAGGAAATGCACCAAAAGATTCAGCATCCAGAAGTTTCCTCAGATCCTCGTGCTTCGTATCCTTTCCTCACATCTTACAGCATGCAGACGTGATTACACAACATCACTGCTAACCAATCAGCATTCACTAAGTCAATAAGGGAAATATATGATGGACTACTTTGAGGGTTAAGTGTTTTCTTTATTTAAGTTTAGGCAGCATTTTAATATGAAAACGTTATTATAGACTCAGGGCACTGTTTATGTTGCTAATGCTGTTGTTGTTGTTGTTGTTGTTGTAAATGTCATTTGTTTTGATTTCTCTTACATGACTATGCACTGCAACATTTGTTTTGTAATTATTTATTTTACTTGTTCGAAATAAATGTATCAATCAATCAGGGTCCAGATAAAAGGCATTACATAAAAAAAATTCATAGTTTAAGAATAATTTAAATCAGTGTCCTACAAAGAGACAACTATACCAATGTCTCCACAGCTGTGATTGGTAGCGTGTACTAAACCTTATGTTCGATAAGGCCAAGAGGATTTCATTATCAGAGTCATTAAGCCGGCAAAGTGCGTATGGTTCATTTGTAAACTTGAGATGGAGGTGGGAAATAAAACAGATATATGGAATAAAACTGATGTCATTAATATAATACAGTAAAGTAGAATATCAGGTCTGCTAAGATTAGTCGACTTAATGACCAAGAACTGGCAATTATCTAAATTTGAAATGTTTAAAAGTCGTGCATCAAAGGCAGAAAATGTTGTTTTTAAAATCTGGAAATGTTCTGCTTTCTAGTTTTTAAATCATGGATGTCTTTGAGTTTTTGCCTGAAACATCACCTAGACTTTGAGAAACGTTTCTGACATCTTATCTACCAAACCGTTCTTATATCTCAATTTGTTTCTCCTTTTACAAATGTATTTTTCATTTTAATTCATTCTTAAATGTACAAACTATCCCAAAACCCAATGTTGCACTTGAAGCACAGTAATGTCCTTTCCCAGCCATGTTGCCTCCTTGACTCGACTCCTCTCAGATCTGAAGCGTTTCTCCGACTCTAACCTGCGGACCAGTAAACTCTCCACGTACGTCAACTTCCCGCTCAAAGAGCTCGACCTGCGGGAGTTTTCCTCGGACGGCGGAGGTGAGTTTCTGTCCCTCCTGCCCTTTGCACTTTAGTCTGAATGTGGTGAGTTAATGTCAGCTGTGTGTCCCTGCAGAGTGTCCTGTCTACAACCTTTATGCAGTTTCCAACCATTCGGGGAACGCTTTGGGGGGGCACTACACCGCCTACTGCAAAAGCCCCGCGCTGGGGGAGTGGTACAACTACAACGACTGCAGGTACACTTATCAGTATACTAGATGTGTTTTTTTGCAATTTGTGTGTGTGTGTGTGTGTGTGTGTGCATTTCCTGATTGTTATGTGTTGTATTATTGTTTTACATGTTCTGCATAAATCAAATCTAATTTACAATACTTGTGTGTGTGTGTGTGTGTGTGTGTGTGTGTGTGTGTGTGTGTGTGTGTGTGTGTGTGTGTGTGTGTGTGTGTGTGTGTGTGTGTGTGTGTGTGTGTGTGTGTGTGTGTGTGTGTGTGTGTGTGTGTGTGTGTGTGTGTGTGTGTGTGTGTGTGTGTGTGTGTGTGTAGGGTGAGTCCGGTGTCCTCCAGTCAGGTCCGCAGCAGTAACGCCTACGTCCTTTTCTACGAGATGACCTCCTCCTCCGTGACGCACAGCAAATACCAGACGTGTCGACTTTAGACTATTTAACCTGCATAAAAAACACACGCACACACACACACTTCCTGAAGAGAGACAGCGCCCCCTGCTGGAGGGATTCCTGCCACTACAGACGATGGATATAAAACACAGAGACATGATGAGTAAAAACTTCACCTTCCTCTCGGTGTGTTTTCGGAGGATTTTTCTGCACATTTGATCTTCAGGATGTCGAGATGAGCTCGTGAGTTGGATGGACGCTTGGAAAATATTACCTACGTGTAAAATTCAGCTCAAGGCACGGCTTAAAATGCACTCCAAAAAATCTGTTTTAACTGCTGTGCCTCGATCTGAATACACACACACCAGTGGATTTATTTCCATCCACTTTGATGACATGGAACAGCTAATTTATTGTATTTAACACGTAGTAACTGAGAGTGTAAACTGTATATTCTATTGAGCGAAGCCTTGTGGTTTTGGACAGATATTATTTTTGTACAGTATTTATGTACGGCGCAGTGAATGTACCTGATTGTGGTGGAAAGCCCAAAAATACCAAAGCTGCTTTAGAATAAAAAATCAAGCATCAACAATATTTGTTTTGCTTTTCCAGCAATGAAATAATGTTGCTGACATCTGAGTCTATGAAAGATTAAAAATACAATGTTAATTTACAATGCATCGTGTGTATTTATTTTGGATTGAATTGGTCGTTTTAACCTATGGAGTTCATGAGGTTAAACATATTATTATTATAATATAACGATCTGTTCATATATCCAGAAGAGCAACAAAAGCATTTGTTTAAAGGTAAAGTCTGTAACATTTCCCAATTAATAAGCATTATTTAATTTAACGATTGTATCTACAAAAATATACATCAACTAATAAATAACTATGGATATATAATTAAAGGTAAAGATATCCAGCAGTATATCAAGTAGTTAAAATGAGCTCCATATTTACCATCTTAGAGTAAAGCATAAATCATCTTCTCTCCTCTGATTGGTTAAAGTTGTGGGTAGTTTCACTCCACGTCCACTAGAGGGCGCTCAGAGATTATATTTATAGGAAAACCTGTCTTTCATAAAGCAGATTCAGGCAGTAGAAGTATAGATTCACACTTAAAGTATTATCCTACAGAACAGCTAGATTATGATTTTAGGTTTTACTCACATTGTAATCCTACTCATCCCCATCGCTTAGAAAAGTAATCTGATTTTTTTAATGCAACTGTAAGGGAATACAGTTACTCTTTTTTTGTATCCTGATTATCCTGTTACATGAAATCTATTACTCCCCAAGCCTGAATACACACACACACACACACACACACACAGAGCGATTTGATTTGATATACTTTATTAATCCCCGTGGGGAAATTGTTTCTCTGCATTTGACCCATCCTAGTGTTAGGAGCAGCGGGCTGCCATTTTGAACAGCGCCCGGGGAGCAGTGTAGGGAACGGTGCCTTGCTCAGGGACACCTCGGTAGCACTTGGTCTTGCCGGGACTTGAACTGGTGACCTTCCAGTTGCCAAGCCAAGTCTACTATCGACTTCGCCACCACCGCCCTAAGCGAGAGCGAGAGACACACACAGAGACAAACACACACACATAGAGAGACACACAGACAGAGACACACACACACACACACACACACACACACACACACACACACACATAGAGAGACACACAGACAGAGACACACACACACACACACACACACACACACACACACACACACATAGAGAGACACACAGACAGAGACACACACACACACACACACACACACACACACACATAGAGAGACATACAGACAGAGACACACACACACACACAGGCACACACAGACAGACACATACACACACACACACACACACACATAGAGAGACACACAGACAGAGAGACACACACACACACACACACACAGGCACACAGACACACACACACACCTTATGGGCTGATCACTCAGCTCAGCAGTATTAACAGTCATTTACCTGCATGTTGTTACCAAGCGATCCCTCTGTTGACACTTCCACGGCTAATGAACACGCCGTAAAACAGTGAATGCCTCATGAGGGACAAAGTCCCCTTTAGAACCGCCGTGAAAAACATTAATACATGACCTTTAGTTACTTTACAGATCTGGATTCAAATCTAATCAGGTGTTAAATCAGACTTTAGTTCCACCTGGAGTAAATCCACCAGCTACCCTGCAGTCTACAAAGCCATTCAAACTAGCTGCACCTTTACCAGCTTTGAGAACACTTTCATGATCAATCATTATAAAACTTACTTACTTACTTATTTACAGCTATTTACTTAATAAGCAGCTAATGAGGCCGAATGACAGATTCAAACCCTCGCTCTGCAGAGGAGGAGCTGGCAAGATGCAGATATGAAAACACGGTGAAATAGATGCAGGAGTTGGGAGGGTTACATGTAGTCTGTTACATTAACATATAGGAGCAGCTGCCTTTCATAAAGCAGAGTCAGGCAGTAGGTTTATAGATTCACCCTTAAAGTATTATCCTACGGAACAGCTGACAGAGAAGAGAGAGCATCCGATCCTTCACAACAAACACTAGATGCTCTTTTTAGGTTTTAACTAACACTGTAATCGTAGGAACCTCCAAATGTCTCTTTGTAACATCATGATCAATCATTATCAAACATATCATATATATTATTCTGAAATGGACCAATCTGCACAACGACTACTTTTACTGTCTTTCACTATATTTTGATGAGAATACTTTTCTACTTTCACTTGAGGAACATTTTGAATGCAGGACTTTTACTGTAACAGAGTATTCCTACACTCTGGTACTTCTACTTTACTCAAGTACAAGATATGAGTACTTCTACTTTTACTCAAGTACAAGATCTGAGTTCTTCTACTTTTACTCACACTCAAGAACAAGATCTAAATACTTCTACTTTTACTCAAGAACAAGATCTGAGTACTTCTACTTTTACTCAAGTACAAGACCTGAGTACTTCTACTTTTACTCAAGTACTAGATCTGAGTACTTCTACTTTTACTCAAGTATACGATCTGAGTACTTCTACTTTTACTCAAGTACAAGATCTGAGTACCTCTACTTTTACTCAAGTACAAGATCTGAGTACTTCTACTTTTACTCAAGAACAAGATCTGAGTACTTCTACTTTTACTCAAGTACAAGATCTGAGTACTTCTACTTTTACTCAAGTACAAGATCTGAGTACTTCTACTTTTTCTCAAGAACAAGATCGGAGTACTTCTACTTTTACTCAAGTACAAGATCTGAGTACTTCTACTTTTACTCAAGTACAAGCTCTGAGTACTTTTAACTTTTACTCAAGAACAAGACCTGAGTACTTCTACTTTTACTCAAGTACTAGATCTGAGTACTTCTACTTTTACTCAAGAACAACATCTGAGTACTTCTACTTTTACTCAAGCACAAGATCTGAGTACTTTTACTCAAGTACAAGATCTGAGTACTTCTACTTTTACTCAAGAACAAGATCTGAGTACTTCTACTTTTACTCAAGAACAAGATCTGAGTACTTCTACTTTTACTCAAGTACAAGATCTGAGTACTTCTACTTTTACTCAAGTACAAGATCTGAGTACTTCTCCTTTTACTGAAGCACAAGATCTGAGTACTTCTCCTTTTACTGAAGCACAAGCTCTGAGTACTTCTCCTTTTACTGAAGCACAAGCTCTGAGTACTTCTCTCTCCTCTGCATATACTGCAAACACTAATTAAAACGCAGATACTGCACACTGAGTACTCGTATCATGAACAAACAACTTGGAGAAGTATACGATCCTAATATAATCTACACATGGACTTTAAGCCAGACAGCTGGAGTCATTGCAGTTCATAGAAAGATGATAAAGTTATTTATTAAATGTACTTTCAAAGCCTTTTATCTAAGAAAAACATTCAAGCAGTCCCAACGTCACCAGACAAGAGAAATACATTACATATTAAAAGAACATATCAATGATTTCTGATTACAGTTTATTTCTTTTGTACACCATCGTAAAAAACCAAAGTAATTATCGTAAAGGTGACAATTAATTATAAAAGGAATTAGTAGTTATAGTAGAAATACAATTATATTAGAAATACTTTCATCCGTCAATAAAGGAAAACAAACATACAAATTATTATAAATTATTTAGTAATTATGTGAAGAATGTGCTCCATGCTGTCTTCCTCTCGGCTCGTGTCATCATGTGATTTCTTCATTCCGATGTGAGCTTTTCAGACAACATGTTTTTATTTCTCAGAGTCCAGTTCAAATCATCAGGATTGATTTTAGGATGTTAAATGTTTTTAGCTTATAATCCATCATTTTCCTCTTCGGGGGATAACTGCTCTCAGATCTTCCCGGTGAGCTTCAGCAGACCAAAGATGCCACCACCTAAAAGCAGAAAGGAAAATTGTTATGTTGAATTTGATCCTTTATGACAGGGGTGTCAAACTCAAGGCCCGGGGGCCAAATCCGGCCCGCGACTTCATTTTAAGTGGCCCTGCAAGAGCTTGCAAAGAATATAATGTTTATTATACGGTTACATGCCGATTTACAGAAGCCGGTTGCCCATAAACTACATGTCCCACAGTGCATTTCGTTTTGTGACATGCGTACTGAAGAGACTTGCAATTATTTGCCCTGGACTTCTGCTTTCAGACGTAGTTAATTACTAAGTTATTATCCTATCCGATAATAATCCAATTCAGAGGCAATAATGTAATTTAATACATTATTTTATATATGATATATTTATATATGTATATTTATATAGTTACAACCGGCCCTTTGAGTGCAACCATAATGTTAATGTGGCCCGTGATGAAATTGAGTTTGACACCCCTGCCTTATGAGGATATTGGCATCTTGAATGTATTCGCTGAAGAAATCTAGATGAAAGGCTGGGAATGTTATATGCTGTATGGAAATACTTTAAATTAAAATACTTCCATATTATCACAGTTAGTAATCCATAGTATAGTCTGAGTATTGTCTTAATATATGTAATAAGTAGTGTATCAAATGTTTTCGTCAGATAAATGATCGTATGGTGACTTTAGTTTGTTCTTTAGTTTAATAATGTATTGAAATGTATCGTGTTGTATTTCTTCGTACGGTCTGGTATTGTTTTCCTCTAATAACATACCATGTTGTTTTGTATCATTTTTATCATATCGTATCGCTTTGTTTTGCTTAGTTACGTTTTGTATCGTATCGTTTTCGAATGTATTGTTTTGTATCATACTGTACCAAGATGTATCTTATCCTATCATATCCTATAGTTTCATTACACACTCTACTACTGTGTCGTTCCGTATTGTTCCCTATCATTCTGTATCGTATCGTAATGCAGGGGTTCCCAACCCCCGGTCCTCGGACCGGTACCGGGCCGCGGAGGTGTTACTGCCGGGCCGCGAAATAGCTGTGAGTTTATCGTAATATTTGCAGAATTATAAATATATAAAAATATTTTATCATAATATATATTTTTTAAAGTGTTTAATTTTTGCACCTATACCAGTCATATTATTTCCTCCAGTAGCCTAGTTAATATTTCACCAGAAAACCGTTGAAAATGGCTTTTATGATGTTCCGAGGGATTCGGCGGCTCAGCCTGGTCTCAGCCTCTCGTGCGCACGAGAAAGTTACCGGTGCGCCAAGTAGGAAGAGGAGCGTACAGGAGACAACCATTTCATTGCAGACTGTTATGTTTATGTGGGGAAATGGCAGTGCATACATTATTTGAGATATATTTCAAACTCAGACTTCATTTTAAGGACATGTCGGCCAGGGGTGTAGAGCTATTTGTTTAAGCACCGGATTGGCAAAACAGGAGAGTCTGTAAACCAGTCTGCCTTGATCTATGAATTCGTGTCCGGGACCCTCACGGTATCTGCTGTCACAGCTGTTTTATAGAAGGAAAACCTCCTTCACTTCATGAAATGGCTGCAGCATCAGGAGGCAGCGGGACGTGTAACTCCGCCTCTGAGAAGTGCAGCACCAGCGGGTAAAGAGCGGTGCCTTTTTACCCACCGCCTTCGCTGTGTTTACCTTCATCAGAACAGCGAGTGACTGCAGGCTACGTGTTAACCACACACACCTCTACACACACACACACACACACACACACACCTCTACACACACACACACACCTCTACACACACACACACACACACCTCTACACACACACACACACACCTCTACACACATCGAACTGCCAGATTACTCCCCCTGTTATTAGTTTTATGAAGGAGATGTCCAGTCACCAGGGAGTGTGTGTGTGTGTGTGTGTGTGTGTGTGTGTGTGTGTGTGTGTGTGTGTGTGTGTGTGTGTGTGTGTGTGTGTGTGTACTCTGCTCAGCTCAGCTCTGTGTGTTCGGTGTGTTTGTGTCTGTCCGACACCGGCATTTGTTTTCAAATGACCATGAACAGTAATTTACACACATCTGGCTAACTCCATAGGTAGCCATGCGGGTGTTCCCAAAATAAATTAGTTTAATCTTAATCTCGATGTAGTGCTAAATGCTGTCGGACATGAACCAGAACGAACGACACCATCATAATATCTTCTGAAAACAAATGCCAGTGTCACACACACACACACACACACACACACACACACACACACACACACACACACACACACACACACACACACACACACACACACACACACACACACACCCTGGCGACCGGACATCTCCTTCTTAATGCGCCTTCTCCTCGTTTTCCCAGCATTCACTGGAATATCCGTAAATCGTAAACAAAACCAAAACGTTGATGTATCTGTTTTCCCGTTTTGGTTTAAAAACTGAATAACGTCGGTTTTTTTGTTTTCCGTTTTTCCGAAAAACCAAAAAACGACACTGGTTCTTTTTTAAACGTTGTTAATATGTTTTGGATGCATATTGTTCTAGTATCTGTTCAGGCTGTTACATACAATTAGCCTCTGTCGCTACCTGGTGGTGAGTAAATATTAAAATCAGTTAAAATTGACAACCGGTCCGCGACTTTTTTTTTAATGTATCTGCCGGTCCTTGGCACAATAAAGGTTGGGAACCCCTGCCGTAATGTATGGTATCGTAGCATATCGTATTGTAAGGTATCAAATCGTACCATATCATACTGTATCGTATCATATTGTACCGTACCGTACCCTATCGTGACGTATCCTATCATATTGTACCATATGATGTTTTAGCCAATGGTGTCTGACTGTATTGTTTCCTATCTTAGTGTATTGTACTCACCAACAGCGCCCACACCGGCGATGGAGCCGATGGTAATCCCGGCTATAGCGCCAGATGAAAGCCCTGCGGCTGGAGGAGCCTCAGTTTGTGTAGTCGTTCCTGCGGCTGTTGTTGTAGTTAGGCCCCCTGTGGTTGTTGGGCCCCCTGTGGTTGTTGGGCCCCCTGTGGTAGTTGGGCCCCCTGTGGTTGTTGGGCCCCCTGTGGTTGTTGGGCCCCCTGTGGTAGTTGGGCCCCCTGTGGTTGTTGGGCCCCCTGTGGTTGTTGGGCCCCCTGTGGTAGTTGGGCCCCCAGTTGTGGACGCTATGGTTGTCGTAGCTGGGGCTGGTGTGGTAGTTGGGGCTGATGTGGTAGTTGGAGGAGTTGTACTCTGCACAACACACAGGGCGACTGTAAAAGCAAAACACAGAAACCGGTTCAAGATAGTGATGTTACGAACGATTCGATTCTTTTGAACGACTCTTTGGAATGGAAACGAGTCGTACTTGGTGAGAGCCGTTCTTCTTATCGTTGGTTCTCTGCCTGCCATAAATCCACTGGCCTTTACGTGAACAGTGAAAAAGCTTGATTTTGTTACCCCAAGCGTATTCCGCAAAGACCCGCCCCTACTCTGATTGGTTAGGTTTAGGCAGGAGTGCCTAAAGGGTCTTAACGGAATACGCATGAGAGAGAAGTTTTGTTTTATTTTGTTGTATATTATATAGTCAAAGGTTTTTGGATATTGAGGGATTTTAGGATTTGTGTCACCGAATAAATCATAAAATACTACAAACGGCCATAAAATGATCTGTTTCCTCCAGTTTTTAGGTATAAAAGTTTCTGTAAGTTAGGGTTGGGATAAAGAGGGAAACACCTTTAACTAATAGACATCACCATTAAACCTCCTCAGTTGATTACCGACATTAAGACAATTATTTTTTGCATTACAAATGTTCTGAAATGTTATGTTTAAATATGCTAATGTGGCATTATGGTATGCTGGCGTTGGTCAATTCTAGAGAAATCTGCAGATGCAAAAGTTAGTGAAGCAAATGTGTGAAAATAAGATGTTATGGATCAAAAAACAATATCATTGTCTGTAGGTCTCACTGACTTTATCTCGACTTTTATTTTGAAAAATCTCAACACAGACTCATAGTTCAGCTTTGAAGTCCTTTTATCATCGTCCATAACATGTTGAGTGAATCCAGAAGTGTTGCTGTTTAAACAAAGCAAACAGTATTTATGGAGAAACTTAGTGCTCGTGAATGTGTGTGTAAAAAGTTTGTAAAACAGTGCGCAATGTCAAAGATAAAGAATATGACTGACCCACCCTTTCAACAAACGCTATTAACTTTATGACCCTGAAGCTATGACCTCTATCAATGCTTTGTCTCCATTAGAAAGTTTCGACAGTTTTTGCAAATGGACCCAATTACACTCATATCAGTATGTAGTGTCTCTACTTTAAAGAGTTCTCTCCTGTTGATGTCCAGGTGTATATCAGTATGTAGTGTCTCTACTTTAAAGAGTCCTCTCCTGCTGATGTTCAGGTGTATATCAGTATGTAGTGTCTCTACTTTAAAGAGTCCTCTCCTGCTGATGTTCAGGTGTATATCAGTATGTAGTGTCTCTACTTTAAAGAGTCCTCTCCTGCTGATGTTCAGGTGTATATCAGTATGTAGTGTCTCTACTTTAAAGAGTCCTCTCCTGCTGATGTTCAGGTGTATATCAGTATGTAGTGTCTCTACTTTAAAGAGTCCTCTCCTGCTGATGTTCAGGTGAATATCAGTATGTAGTGTCTCTACTTTAAAGAGTCCTCTCCTGCTGATGTTCAGGTGTATATCAGTATGTAGTGTCTCTACTTTAAAGAGTCCTCTCCTGCTGATGTTCAGGTGTATATCAGTATGTAGTGTCTCTACTTTAAAGAGTCCTCTCCAGCTGATGTTCAGGTGTATATCAGTATGTAGTGTCTCTACTTTAAAGAGTCCTCTCCTGCTGATGTTCAGGTGTATATCAGTATGTAGTGTCTCTACTTTAAAGAGTCCTCTCCTGCTGATGTTCAGGTGTATATCAGTATGTAGTGTCTCTACTTTAAAGAGTCATCTCCTGCTGATGTTCAGGTGTATATCAGTATGTAGTGTCTCTAATTTAAAGAGTCCTCTCCTGCTGATGTTCAGGTGTATATCAGTATGTAGTGTCTCTACTTTAAAGAGTCCTCTCCTGCTGATGTTCAGGTGTGTATCAGTATGTAGTGTCTCTACTTTAAAGAGTCCTCTCCTGCTGATGTTCAGGTGTATATCAGTATGTAGTGTCTCTACTTTAAAGAGTCCTCTCCTGCTGATGTTCAGGTGTATATCAGTATGTAGTGTCTCTACTTTAAAGAGTCCTCTCCTGCTGATGTTCAGGTGTATATCAGTATGTAGTGTCTCTACTTTAAAGAGTCCTCTCCTGCTGATGTTCAGGTGTATATCAGTATGTAGTGTCTCTACTTTAAAGAGTCCTCTCCTGCTGATGTTCAGGTGTATATCAGTATGTAGTGTCTCTACTTTAAAGAGTCCTCTCCAGCTGATGTTCAGGTGTATATCAGTATGTAGTGTCTCTACTTTAAAGAGTCCTCTCCTGCTGATGTTCAGGTGTATATCAGTATGTAGTGTCTCTACTTTAAAGAGTCCTCTCCTGCTGATGTTCAGGTGTATATCAGTATGTAGTGTCTCTACTTTAAAGAGTCATCTCCTGCTGATGTTCAGGTGTATATCAGTATGTAGTGTCTCTAATTTAAAGAGTCATCTCCTGCTGATGTTCAGGTGTATATCAGTATGTAGTGTCTCTACTTTAAAGAGTCCTCTCCTGCTGATGTTCAGGTGTATATCAGTATGTAGTGTCTCTACTTTAAAGAGTCCTCTCCTGCTGATGTTCAGGTGTGTATCAGTATGTAGTGTCTCTACTTTAAAGAGTCCTCTCCTGCTGATGTTCAGGTGTATATCAGTATGTAGTGTCTCTACTTTAAAGAGTCCTCTCCTGCTCATGTTCAGGTGTATATCAGTATGTAGAGTCCTCTCCTGCTAGGCGATAGCCAATAGGATCGCGGGTGTTCCGTAGTGATGTCACTACGTTCCGGAAATGTGTGATTTTAGCGTTTGCAGACCGTTTACATGCTCATAAATCTTTAGAACTCACTACAGGAAAGGTAAAACCCCAAAAAGAGATGTTTAATATATATATTTCTTTGTGGCAGTGAGACTTCTGCTAAACGCTCAGCTGAGGGAAGTCTCTTACACCGATAACAAAACTAAAATCTATTTCCTCCTTTACCATCTGGAAAGTTCTCTGTCATAAACTGGGATGTGAAGTTAATGAATGACTAAAGCCCATCCACACATTGCCTCCTCACTGCTTTGAGTTTCACATTTGGTTTTTACCACTTTTAAAGATATGAAATGACTTAAAACAATTAAAGGATTACTCACTTTGAACCCCCTGCTGAGTTTTGTGTCTGTTTTGTTATTTAGATATCACAATAATCCTAATTTCACTCCTTAAATTACCAATTCTGTGTCGCCAGAAGCCCTCAATGTAATATCCATGGTTTAAAAAAACAATTATCCCTTTCTTACAAGGCACTTTAAACTGTATGTTGTTACTAATGCTTTGTAGGCCAGTTATACGTTTTAATAAGACGACTTTTGGGTTGCCAGGTTGTGGAAATCCCTTTGACTAGTTGGCCATTAACCTTCTATATCTTTTATAAATCTGAACATAAATCCTTTTTACCCATTAAGTGCAGACTAAATTATTAAAATCCTTTAATTAGCACCTTTTTATTGCCATTTAAACCTTGAATTACGAACATGTGTTAATGTTCAATCTTCATTTATAATTACCTGGCAACAAATCTGTTCTGAATAATGACTTTCAACAAAATAGGAGATGTTTTTTAGATATATTATTGTACAAAATGAAATAGTTTTTTACCTGAGCCCAGGAGGCAGAGAGTCAGAAGAGGGAGTTTCATTTTGTCAGGTTTTTAAGAATAAATCTGTTTTAGAAGATGCTCTCTGGATTGTGATTTCTGTTGCTGGAAACACAAAGAAACAAATAGTTATTATCTGTGCAAACACATGTAGTACGTACAGGCGCATCTCTTATCTAATCTATTCTGCGTCGCGAACAGGAAATGTTAAATTAAATAAATGACACCCAGCTCTACTAAAGCTAAACTTGGTTATCATCCTTATCTCTCCTTATTCACCTTTAAAGAGTTAAAAAGCCAATTTAACATCAAATATTCATCATTTAACCGTAAATATAAGAGAACAAATGTCAAAATAACACAAATTATACAAGTCAATAATCATTTAAGATTACATTTGGTCATATTTGTTTATTTTATTTGACTATACTTACTTGTTTGCCTGTCCTTGTTTGTCTACCCTCCCTCATACTGTAAAGCGTCTTTGAGTTGTGAAAGCGCTATATAAATAAAATGCATTATTATTATTATTATATTAGCTGCTTTACGATGATCCTTAAGTATTTAATACCATACATTTTTACTTTTCCTGACCAAAAAATAACACATTCAATCAAAAATACAACAAAACAAGTATATAACTATCAAGCTGATAAATGTCGAGGTCATATTAGAGAGTTATCACCAGAATATTGACGTTTTTCACTTCAAATGTTCTTACCGTGCAGGATACATGTAGTATTGAGCAAAAGATGTTGTATTTTTTAAATATATTTGTTTATTTCTATCAGAAACTATTAATGTTCTTTAACAAATATTTTTTTTTAAACTTAACGAGGAGAGCTGCAGTACTCACCTGAGCGGCTGTAGGTCACGACTTTCCTCTCTTCCCGTAAGACAGGGAGATATCGTGCTTTTATGACACCTTTATCATCTGTAGCCCTCCCATCTTTATGTGCATGTGTGTGTGTGTGTGTGTGTGTGTGTGTGTGTGTGTGTGTGTGTGTGTGTGTGTGTGTGTGTGTGTGTGTGTGTGTGTGTGTGTGTGTGTGTGTGTGTGTGTGTGTGTGTGTGTGTGTGTGTGTGTGTGTGTGTGTGTGTGTGTTGTAATATATCATACCTGCTCAGCTGAATGTACAAGGCATGTATTGATTTAATCGGTTTTATTAATACTTACCACGTAGCTATATTTGTTTTTTACGGCTCTCACACTGCAGGAAGAACATCTCCCTGTAATGAATAGAAAGCATGGGCACTTTTTTACATATTCAACGGCATATCTTTAACTTTAACATGAAGAGAAATCATCTATATGTAGAGATATCTATCTAATCCGTTCTGGGTCATAAACAGGAAATGTTAAATTAAATAAATGAAACCTAGGTTTACTAAAACTACACCTGGTAATCATCCTAAACTCACTTTATGCACCTTTTAACTTAATATAGAGTTCAAAAGCCAATTGTAGATCAAATATTCATCATTAAAGAGTAAATACAAGAGAACAAATGTCAAATGAACACAAATTATACGAGTGAATAATCATTAAACATGTCAGAAAATGTCAAATGTGTTTATATTAGTTGCTGTTTAATGATCATTTACTATTTACCTCCATACTTTTTTTTACTTTTCCTCAAACAAGAAACACATTCATTCAAAAATGTAACAAAAAAAAGACTCTAACTCTCAAGCTGATATATTTTGTGGTCATTTCTGAGAATTATCACAAGAGTACCTGCACTAAAGGAAAATGAGTGTTAGTCACCTGCCCCAAAGCGATTTGTGTTTCCGTGCCTCTCGTGCAAATTATAATTTGTAACATGTCATTGCTTTATGCAAACCAAATTAGAATAAATGGAAATGTGTGATCTCTGTTTCCATCTTTTTTCCCCACAACTTCCAAAACAACCAGATCTAACGTCACCATGGCACGATTCACCAGAAACAGGCGTCAGAAAATCACTTACAGAGTGAATTCCTCTGCTCCTGAAGTCTTTTGAAGCTGGTCCTTGAGTTAGCGGTATGCTAGCTTAACTAGTCGACTAGCATCGTTAGCTGGCTCATCAAAGATTGATCCAAAGGGAAGCAGAACGAGGTGACTGTCTGATTTCCTTCAGTTTTTCTCCGCTTGATGAGCTGCACAGTTACTAAAAACACACCGTCACCACCACAGCATTTCATTCACATGGATACGCTGGGAAAGAGTGCCAGTTTTTCCTACTCACTGATCTGCAACAATAACAAAAACAACCCCTGGGAGGCCAGTATTCAAGACACTGTTGACATTAAAGGTCTCCTATCATGCTATTTTAGGCATACATTATGGGTCTCAGATATATACAAATATATAAAAACATGTCTATGAATTGTCTCTCTCAAAATACCAAACAGATCATGCATTTTAGAAATCCCTCATATCCCTCTATTCCAGGCCTGTTTTCAGGGAGTGGGAGCTGATGCCGTATCATGTTCAAAACCACATCAAGGATTATCTCTGAAACAGTTTGGAGCTCAAAGGCTTTCTCTCTTGCTGGTTATACCACAAGGTGAGTTCCTTTTTACTTCCTGCTTCTTCACACACATGGGCCCTTTCTCATTTCATCAAATCCCCCTCCTCGACTCCTCGACTCCTCGGTCCTCCGGTAGTGACCCGGAAATGAATTTCAGCGCGCCATGTTGAAGGACATCTCATTTCTCTAAATGCACTTCGAGGACCGAGCATCGAGCATCGAGGAGGCTCTCTGGAGGAGCTCTAACCGAGGATCGAGCGTCGAGCGTCGAGGTGGCTCTCTGGAGGAGCTCTAACCGAGGATACACTGATGGGTCCTCCACGGTCCTCCACGGCTCCTTCGTGGATGCATTTCCGGCAACAGAGATGTTTCAAAGAGTCGTGACGCACGGCCGGACTTATCTCAGCCAATGACAGCTCTGCATGCATCCCCTGGATATTATTTTATTAACTGCTTTCATCGCGACGCGATGTTTACAGAGAGAACAGCTGTGAGGTCCGTGCAGAAAGCAGAGCAGTGTGTATAATATATATCACTCGTATAACAGGCCTACTCTCTGTATTTGCTTTAGTTTAGTAGATATCTACAAACAAAGAGTCGATATTTTTCTAAAACCATTTAGTGCTTCACAATAAAATACACAACGGCTGTAGCCTGTTTTAGGAGCTGTATGTGCGTGTGTGGTGTAGGTGTGTGTGGTGCAGTGCGTAGATGCAGCGGACAGACAGGTCTCAGTTGGTTTGGTGTCCTCTGCTTACTTTTAATACTTGTAAATAAAACTTTTGGCCCGTAATTTATTTTCCTCATTGTAGCGACCAGAGAGGGGGGGGGGGGATATATCCAGTCTCTGATAGTGTTACATTATTATGAGAGTGCTCTGTTTGATTCTGAAATTGTATATATTTATATAAATATATACATATATATATATACATATATGTGTGTGTGTGTGTGTCCGCATCTGTAGCCTGTTATTGTCTCATTACACCGCACTGTGAATGAATCAAAGTAAATTTAAGTCATCATGAACACATCTGTCCATCAGACAGAGGGCTGCTGTGCCTCCTGTCATCATTAATGGACATCTCTTTAAAATGACCACTCAGAGGAGAGGAGTTCTCATTTCTCTAACCGCCTGCTGCTTCCCCTCCTCTCTCCTCGGTTCCCCTCCTCGGCTCCTCCGCTCGCATCTCCTGTGGGCGGGACTAAGTATCGAGGATAGGAGTCGAGGAGGGGAGTTAGAGAAATGAGAAAGGGCCATGCTCTCCAGTACAGGTTAGCTCTGAGTGTTAGCGATGCTAATGTAAACACCGACCATATTACGTCCAAAACAGTCGGGCATTGTTTCTGATAGCAACTTTCTGATTGGGCCATGGGTCCACATTTCAGATATTACGTCATATCGGACACAAATCTGGATCAGCTCCGTTGTTCCCCCGTTTTTAGAGATTTGGGTACGGAGGAAAAGAGAGAGGGTTTTATTTTCTGACGCTGCGTGAGTTCCCCGACACACCGGGGACACATGTTGATGTATAACAGACATCAAAAAGTGCATTTTGCATGATAGGTCACCTTTAAAGGTGACCTATTAGGCTTTTTTGCGGTTGTCCCTTTCCTGATGCGTGTTAAAGAGGCGTTTGTGCATGTAAATGTGTGCAACATGTCACAGTAGAGACACTCAATACTAATATGAACCTGAAAATGAGTAGAATAGGGCCCCTTTAATATGTTAACTTTAAAACAGTCTGCAGTTTTACAATTGAAGTCATCAATAGCAAAAGCCTGGAAAATGTGGGAGGGTCATGCAGATATAAACTAACATTGTTAAATTCTGATAAGAGTTATCTTCACAGTTCATATTGCAAAAGAATAAATGGTGGAGGATATTTGAAATGCCGCTTAAAGGGAGATAATATGTTCAGGCATGGTAGAGAGTCTTAAGCTAAGAAAAGTGCACATTTGAGGGCGTAGCTGGAAAGGAGAGTGACATCAATAGGCTGTAAATTATAGGTGGAAGATTTCTACATATTGACACAAGGAACATTTGACCTTGGGAACAACGAGACATATAAAGAGGATACGAGGTGGGCAGCAGTTCTGTGTGTTTTTAAGATCTTTTGTTGCTAATAATTATTATCTTACTTACTTACCTTGGTACCTACACCTACTTACTTAGTTTCTTACTTACTTACTTATTTACAGCTATTTACTTAATAAGCAGCTAATGAGGCCGAATGACAGATTCAAACCCTCGCTCTGCAGAGGAGGAGCTGGCAAGATGCAGATATGAAAACACGGTGAAATAGATGCAGGAGTTGGGAGGGTTACATGTAGTCTGTTACATTAACATATAGGAGCAGCTGCCTTTCATAAAGCAGATTCAGGCAGTAGGTTTATAGATTCTGTTACGGAAACTTCGGAGCAGCAATGCAGAAAAGATGGAAACTGGAATCCTTGTAGTCAAACACTGAGATTTATTGAAAGTTATAAAAACAGCCGGAGAGCTTCACATAGTTTATCACACTACTACAACGTGAGCCACCACGCAGAACTCTAAAGACAAAGGAGAATCATGGATCTGTTATATCTAAGAGGAGGGACTTAGCAAGCCTGCCTAATGAATGCCAGACACAGGAACAAAGACCCCTCAGTATTGCAATCCTTATCCTGAACCAAACTTCTCCCCACAGGAAGAAAGAGGACCTCTTGACCTGTGTCCCCGGTCAAGTTGCGAGCAAGAGCATATTGCGACTTAACGAGAAGCATATGTTTGTAATTTGACAGGTTCTCAGGAAAGCTGAGAAACTCAATACACAAAGTGATCAGACTAAAATATTCCCTCACAGATTCACCCTTAAAGTATTATCCTACGGAGCAGCTGACAGAGAAGAGAGAGCATCCGATCCTTCACAACAAACACTAGATGCTCTTTTTAGGTTTTAACTAACACTGTAATCGTAGGAACCGCCAAATGTCTCTTTGTAACATCATGATCAATCATTATCAAACATATCATAGATATTATTCTGAAATGGACCAATCTGCACAACGACTACTTTTACTGTCTTTCACTATATTTTGATGAGAATACTTTTCTACTTTCACTTGAGGAACATTTTGAATGCAGGACTTTTATTGAAACAGAGTATTCCTACACTCTGGTACTTCTACTTTTACTCAAGTACAAGATATGAGTACTTCTACTTTTACTAAAGAACCAGATCTGAGTACTTCTACTTTTACTCAAGAACAAGATCTGAGTACTTCTACTTTTACTCATGTACAAGATCTGAGTACTTCTACTTTTACTCAAGTACAAGACCTGAGTACTTCTACTTTTACTCAAGTACAAGATCTGAGTACTTCTACTTTTACTCAAGTACACGATCTGAGTACTTCTACTTTTACTCAAGTACAAGATCTGAGTACTTCTACTTTTACTCAAGTACACGATCTGAGTACTTCTACTTTTACTCAAGTACACGATCTGAGTACTTCTACTTTTACTCAAGTACAAGACCTGAGTACTTCTACTTTTACTCAAGTACACTTTCACTATATTTTGATGAGAATACCTTTCTACTTTCACTTGAGGAACATTTTGAATGCAGGACTTTTACTGAAACAGAGTATTCATACCTACTTTCTAAGATTATATTACTTTCATACTTACTTACTTACTTACTTACTTACTTACTTACTTACTTACTTACTTACTTACTTACCTACCAACTATAGTTGGTAGGTAAGTAAGTAAGTATGAATCTAGCCAGGTAGGTCGTTGGTAAGTAAGTAATATAATCTTAGAAAGTAGGTAGTAAGTAAATAGCCGTAAATAAGTAAGTAAGTAAGTATGAAAGTAGGCAGGTGAGTAAGTAAGTAAGTAAGTAAGTATGAAAGTAGGCAGGTGAATAAGTAAGTAAGTAAGTAAGTATGAAAGTAGGCAGGTGAGTAAATAAGTAAGTAAGTAAGTAAGTAAGTAAGTAGGAAAGTAGGTAAGTATGAATCTAGCCAGGTATGGCTAGATTCATACTTAACTACTTTCCTTCTTACTTACTTACTCACCTGCCTACCTACTTTTTTACTTACTTACTTAACTAATTTATAGGATCGATTCTCTTACATAATCCAACTGCCCCCCAGCATTAAACAACACAAATGCCTGGAGAAAATACAAATAAAAATACATGTTTTTAAACAACAGTTTAAAAATGATTCAGTTGTCTATTCAGTTTTGTTCTAGAGAATAAAACAAAAATACCAAAAAATGTTCACAAAAGATTTGGATTTTCTTTCAATCCAAGTTTGAAAAACCACAGAATGAATGGTCTGTTATGATTGTATTGGTTTTAAATCAGTGAGTCAGTCAGAAATGGATTGAGGAGCCAAACCATCAAGTGCTTCCAAGACTAGTTTAAGTTTTGAATTGTTTGGTTTAAGTACCGGAGTAATACTGTGTGTTTGACTTGATCTGAAGCTTTTTTCGATTTTATAATTTCCCGCCAAATAATACAAACTTTCACCCTGAGACAAATGCACTTTTCTTTCTACAATCATGCTGACATATGAATCTTCGTACCTTTCAAATGATAAAATAATTTCCTTTTTATTGGTATCCATATAACCCCGATGAGGAAGAGATATGTTTATTCTGTGTGTTATCAGAATATAAAATGATAAGCTGCTGTATCTGTGTCTACTCACCAAGCAGAAGCATGTTTGCAGTAAAACAAAAAGCAAATGTCTAAGCAGTGACCCCTGTGGGACCCCTGAAAAAGTACTTTTAGCTGATTTAGAGCGACCAAAACATGTTCCTTAAAGACTGTTAAAATAATAGGGACTGTCTTTTTGATGTTTGTGTTATACATATGTTTTTTTGAAAGAAAATTTTTATACTATGACACCATTCTCAATACCCTTCAGAGATGATAAAGACAAAGACTGATGGGCAGTGTTGGGACTAACGCGTTACAAAGTATTTTACTAACGCGTTATTTTTGGCAGTAACTAGTACTCTAACGCATTACTTTTTAAATTCAGTAACTCAGTTACATTTACTACATGGTGCGTTACTCCTTTTATATAGTCAACATCCAGGCGAACAGAGTACTTGGGTAAATGTACTTAGATACTTCCTGTGTCACATGCGGAGACGGGCTGTGAGCGTGTTTGTGTTGTTTACTAACAAGACTATCATGGCGGCGGAGGAGCTCAAGTCTAGTTTCTCCACCTGGAGATATTCTCACTATTTCACTTTTGTCGAGCACAAAGAAAAGAGAGTTTCTGTTAAATGTAAGTTGTGTCCTGGCGGGTCAAAGAGCCTATCTACTGCCCAAACCAGTAATTCAAATCTCTTAAAACATCTGCAAAAACAACATGCTGGGACGAAGCTAGTGTTACAGGCTTGGCCTGTCACTTTAAGAGTAGCAGCCGCAAGGGGTTGTGGGTTTTGGAGTCTCTGTGTGTGTGAAATGTGATGGCCAAGGCGAAGTGCGGAGTTATGGAGAGAGAGACGAAAGTATAGAGAAAGTGGTCAGAAAATGAATAGTATCTAGTCTGTATGTATGCAATACAGTGTCAATATAGCTTGAAGAACGTGAATAAACGGAGGTTCTTCCCACGGCACCCGAAAGCCTAGTTTTCATCCTTTTTCCCCTCGAAATGTCTGGGCAGCTGGTTACCGGCTGACAACGAGCCAAGTCAGAAACCACCGGTGTGTTTCGAAACTACGGTTTCGGTGCCGAGATACCGTTAGTAATAAAAGGTAACACTAGTAACTAAGACCGGCACAGACTCAGCCGACGCCACTCCACCTCCACCTAAACAACAGCAGATGGATTTTAACCAAGGGACTGCTAGCCAGGGAAAAGTCGATAAGGCCATTGCACGGTATGTTGTAGAACACATGCAGGCTATTGCTACAGTGGAGTCACCCGCGTTCAGGGAGCTAGTTAGCATGATACCATGTCCGGGCGGCACACGGCATATGGGACGGAAAACTTTTTCCAACTACCTGGAGAAAGAATATACAAAAATGGAAAGCCAGCTAATATCGATGCTATCCAGATTGCATATAATGCATGTCAAGTTGATCAACAGATTGTATTATTCTCCAATGCAATAACAGTACTGAAATGAAGGCTATAAGGGCATTAATGGGAGCCCTTTTTTTAAGTAACTAAAAAGTTACTTTTCACAGTAACGCATTACTTTTTGGTGTAAGTAATCAGTAAAGTAACTGAGTTACTTTTGAAATGAAGTAACTAGTAATGGTAACTAGTTACTGGTTTTCAGTAACTAGCACAACACTGCTGATGGGACAATTTGTACTTTGCATAACCAAATGTTTCTGCCAACATGAACAAGAGAGCAGTTTACTGGCGACTGGTATTTTTATTAGTGGGTGTATTTTAATGGCCCTTCTGATTGGCACATCGTTGGTGTATGACATATCACACTGAAGGTTTTATAGGTTTATTAATGGTTATGATATGACATTATGTTTTATTTTGGTTCTTTTATGGTTTAACACCTTGGTCTAGAGCCCAGAATTATTAATATTATTAATGATTGAGTATCCTTGCATCTTCTTGAGTGTCCTTTCATCTTAATGTGTACGTTTTTGTATACCTTGGGACTGTGGGAAACAGTATTTCGACCTTTCTGTGTGTACAAACATATTTTGAGATTGACAATAAAGTTGACTTTGACTTGACTTTGACTTTGAATCCTCAGAAATGGATGGACCCCATTTCCTTGTACACTCCCCCTGGGATATATAAAAGAAAATGGGCTTGGAAGACACAGTAATGTAGCAATACATTAAAATAACACTGAGTATACAATATAAGTGTGAGGGCTGAAAAAAGGGGGGTTGAAATGCTCATTGGAGCCTAGATTTGGCTATAACTGCACCCATGTTTGGGAGGCTTCTAAAAGTAAATCCCCATCCTATACTTTAATACACTGAATTATTTCCATTTTCAAAAAACAGCAAGCTTGCTTTCGGATTAAGTGTCTTGATGAATAAGACTACAAGCTAAAGCCAAAACAAATGGCCAAAATGTAGGATCCACCTCCTATTTAAAAAACAAAACAGAACAGATAGTTACCTATTTTTGCAAAATACAAATGTTGCAACATTTTGCATATTGTATTCTCAAGAAAGAAAATTGGAATATGTTTCATTTTCTACTCATTAAATGCATACAGTTTTTTTTTTTTTTTTTATAAAGTTCTAGAAAACAAATGTGTTTAAGGCAACAAAACTACTTGGAAATGTATGTGGCTTGGATTAATAATGGGGTCCCAGCTAATAGACGCCATTTAGACTTTATTTAGATCAAGAATCATACAATGTTTTATTTGTGTTGTTTTAGTAAGTGTGTAATGGGAACATTTGGGTAAAAATGGTTATCATTGCCCTTCTGGTGGACAGTACTAGGTCCACCAACAGAAAATGGCTGGACCCCATTAACATTTCCAGTTAATAGACTCCACCAAAATCTGCTGTATTGACAGCTAAGAGAGACTTACTCACTGTGGGTGTTTCTCAATGTCGAGGAAGGCTGCTCCAGAGCCACTATTTCAAGGATGCTACGTCATCGAGTCCCGCCGAAGGACTGTTCCAATGTCCAGGATGCTTGGAATTCTACAGAGGCCGGCGTCCTTCGTAGCGGCAAATTTCGAGGCTGCACATGTGTATCCTCTGCGGTCTTAAAATCCCCACAATGCTTTGCGCACGGACCAATTTCGCTCCATTTAAGACGGGGCCTCGCATATGACACACACCTGCACACCTGTTAGCCTGTTCCACCATTCTTCGTTTTCCGAGGCTAGGAAGGATTCTTGCTTCTCTTCTGAAGGACCTGACTCGGAGGGACATATCCTACCAAGGAAGCGTCCTCGACATTGAGAAACACCCATAGACTTTTAAAGGATAACTCGTGGTTATGACGAGGCATTAGGTTATATTTTGGCAAAATGTACAACAACAATCAAAAATACCATGACGTTAAGCCAATCTGAACTTTGGCTCACGTGGGTGTAAAGTTGGGTGACTCCATGTTGCTTAACTCTTAAAATATTCTGGATTTTACTTCTTAAATACTTTGCTTCTAAGAGACACAACATTTACATCTTTAAAATAGCTGTATGCCTTCTTTTGAACTGTAATCAACCACAGTTTGACAGAATGACTGATAAGCTTTGATGTGGCGTCAACACACCCTGAAACAATAAACTATCAAATGTGTTGCCGTCTCTGTGATGGCATTGGATTCGTTTTTGGAGGAAGTGAAACTTAACCAAACAGTAGGTGGTTCTAGCAATAAGGAAAGTTAAGGAATATTCAAAGTGGCACATCTTATCTGAAGTATTCTATCCAGCTGTTGTTATCTGTGAGTCACAGATAACAACAGGAACTGAGGACATTTTTACAGGAGCTTCCAAATGAACGTAGAGATCTGCGATTGACTTTGATACCGACTTTCTGAAAGCTAAAGTCGTCACAACGTTAATGTGTTGCAGGCCATTGTAAAAGTTGGGCAATTCTAGCTCATAGTGGCACAATCACGTTGTTAGGAATTCAGCTTCATTTGAGTTTACAGTTTAATTAGTGGTGTCACATTACTTTATAGGAGATGAGTATGACGTCAGAGTTTTGGACTCTCAGGAAATTGTAACTGACGTTTCCTGGCATTTTGGCCTAAAATGGACGACAAGATTAATTTATGAAATGGTCAAATAAAGTACACTTTAATGCATTCTTGGAATCCTGAAATAGATCAGTTCTTAAAGGTAGGGTAGGTAAGAATGGAGAAACCAGCTCGAGTGCGCTAGAATTTGGAAGTACGCAGCCGAAAAAAATCTGCCACTTCCTTCAGACTTCCTTACAGAGACCCTCCTCCAACACACACATGACCAATGAGGGCACGAGATAAGTTTGTGCACAGATGGAAGGCTGACAGGCAGGTAGGCCATCCAGTTACTTTAGCCGGCTCAGATGATTGGTCGTGCTTTTTACAGCGCCACGGCTTCCACAGATGCATTTTTTTAATGTATTCATTGCTATCGGGATGTTAAGAGCATTCCATGGAATATAACAACAAGTGTTTCTGAAGTGAATTACCTACCCCACCTTTAAGTGTTGAATTAAATCAACTTCATGTATCACCTTCCATAGAAACATGCTGCCTTTATTTCTTCACATGACAAACTGTAGATAAAATCCTGATCCTCTAAAAAAGTTATGAATAAAATGTTGAAAAATACAACAGAACCGAGAATAATGTTAAAACGGATGATTACATTACATGTCACTTGTTAGACGCTTTTATCCAAAGCGACTTACATACTCAATACTGTGGGCAATCCCCACAGGAGCACTTTGGGGAGAAGTGTCTCAGGGACACAACGACATGCTGACTGCAGCGGAACTCAAACTTGCTCTCCCCTGATTCGATGTCCAGCACACTATCCACTGAGCCACAGCCAACTTGTCATGTCTTTTCAACAATTCCAACAGTGTCAAACTAAAACATAATAAAGTCTACAAATACTCCATGTACATATCAGCACAAGTCCTGAATCCAAAATGTTACTTTACAGAAGTGTTATTACAGAAGAAGTACTTGCTAAGGCTTTTTATCACAGTACTTCATTATTATATAACATGATATGATTTAGTTTTTATGACAAACACATACTTTTCAAAGCATTTTAATGTGGTATTTGTCAAAGTTGAACCAATTGTATGTTCTCTTTAAATACTTGGAAGATTAGTAGTACTATTCTGCATCATAACATATAAGCATATTCTGTGTTTTTATATGGAATCAGAACCAGGTTTATTGCCAAGTAGGTCGGGGGACACCTTACTTCTTCCTTCTCTCTGTCTGTACCTGTGTACTCTCATGTTCCGAATAACCCAGCTTCCCCCAAATTTATTTTTGGTGTCTATCTACGCTGGGATCCTGAGTCCTGTGTCCTGGATCCTGCATCCTGGATCCTGCATCCTGAGTCCTGGATCCTGGATCCTGAGTCCTGGATCCTGAGTCCTGAGTCCTGATCTGAGTCCTGGACTTCGAGTCGTGGCTGAACCTGTCTCTGCAGTCCTGCCTGACTCTCATCATACTACTTCCCTGATGGCTCCCACAGGATTGTTGACATCCTCGTGGATTCATCTTCCTATTATACACACATGCATTTCCAAAACATTCAAGCTATATGCTGTAAATGTATTATCTCTTCGATTTACACACGGCATCTATTGCACGTCTGTCCGTCCTGGGAGAGGGATCCCTCCTCTGTTGCTCTCCCTGAGGTTTCTCCCATGTTTCCTTTAAACTGTGGGTTTTCTCTGGAAGTTTTTCCTTGTACGATGTGAGGGTCTAAGGACAGAGGGTCTAAGGACAGAGGGTCTAAGGACAGAGGGTGTCGTATTGTCATACTGATATTCTGTACAAACTGTGAAGTCCACTGAGACTAATGTAACATTGTGATATTGGGCTATATAAATAAACATTGATTGATTGATAGGTCAACACATAGGAGGAATTTGTCTTGGTGTTTTTGGTGCATCCATAAAAATAAAGCAAAAAAATAAAACACTAACAAACGATTTGAAGAAGCCTATCAAATCAAGTTTTATTTATATAGCACATTTAAAAACGATTTTTGGTCGATCCAAAGTGCTGTACATGTAATAAAAGCACACTGCAATAACACAAGACAAAAAATTGAAAAGACAAGAATTTACAACAGACTAAACATAGAGAAATGTCAGGTGTCATGCTCAGCTCTGACTAGAAGGCCATAGAGAAGAAGTGTGTCTTCAGTGAAGCCTATAATAACATAAAAAATATAACAATATGTACATTGAATATTGTTGAAGTATAAGTATACCCGTAGGAATAAAATGTGCAGTTACAATGTGCAATGCGCAGAATTCAGAGGGTCGTGCAGGCCTGACAGTTTCAATCAGAATCAAGTTTATTGCCAGGTACGTTTACACATAAGAGGAATTTTCTTTGGTATCTGATGGTGCGAACATAAACAATCTAAAGAAATAAGTTGCAAAGAAAGATATAAGGATAAGAATACGTTTTTTAAGAAACAATTTAGTATTAAATAAGGATGCTAAAGACAAGTATTTACACAAGACTCTTATTGCACTATTTCACTTTTTTATTATTTTTCTTTTTGTATTTACTTGCACAATTTTTTCTGTTATTCTGTTTTATTGTGTTGCTCTGTTGGAGGACCATGTGACCTAAGAATTTCATCGTCATAACTGTAGCTATGTGCGCATGACCAATAAAAGCCTTGAACCTTGAAGATTTAAATATCTATTAATGCTGTCAAAATTATCGCGTTAACGGCGGTAATTAATTGTTTTAATTAATTGCGTTAAAATATGTAACGCATTTAACGCATGTGCAGAATGGCCCGCCCCATACATCCCACCAGTGGCAGCGCCAGGGTATGGCTGGGGTAGGCTACACCCATACCAAGAAATGGCTTAGCCCCACCATGAAAAATGATGTTAAAGTAAGCAAAATAAAGTCCGCCAATTCGCGCGGAGTAAATTGCACAGACAGATTGATTTCAGTAGCCACTTGTCTGGAAATACCGAAGATCATAATCGGTTTTGAAAACTTTTGTCACGTAGTGATCGTCTTCTCAATAGAACATCTTTGATAATGTCTTCTAGCCAATCAGAATCAAGATAACGGCGTGGTGTTGTTGCAGGAAGTCCCGACGGAGAATACTTTTGCTGTAGTACAGGTAACACATAACTGGTAAGCAGGTTATGTGCGTAATCTGAAATGCGTACCGTCACTTGTGTCACAAAGCGCATTTGCGTACCGACGTACTTGTGAAGCTTTTCCAGAAGGCGGTTCGATCACCGGACGACAGAGTCAGTCTCCGTGTGCACAGACAGGGCTGCTGTTAACGTCGGTCTGTACAACGGAATTGTGCCAAAACTACGCCAACCGGCTGCGAGGGAGACTACCCCCCCCCCCCCCTTCACTGGAGAACTGCGCTAAAACAGCTGATCACAACGTTCACTCTGTGGTCACGAAGTACTCCACTAGCCCCCCCCCCCCCCCCCGTTGATAGAAATCAACACGTAATGAAATAAGACCCCACGGTTTGATGATTGATAGGTGTGTGGGTTGTCTTTCATTTTGACACGCAGAAAAATGTTATAATAAACATAGATACTGTGTTAAATGGATATATCCGTCTTCTTTCATTTATCTTTCCATTCCCACAATATACATAAAGAAATGGCATATTTTGGACATAGTTCGAATGGTGATTAATCATGATTAATTAATTTTTAAGCTGTGATTAATCTGATTAAAATTTGTAATCGTTTGATAGCCCTAGTAACTATACAAATGAAGCTCAGCGCAAGTTCAACCAGGAAGACCGTCTTTACTCATTACTTTACTATTTCCATGTTTCTACTCTCTCTCCTCTCAATAAGTGATCGGGGGCGTCACTCCCCAGCTTAACCAATCACTTCCCTCTATTCTCACAAGCTTATCACAGCGCTCCGCTAAACCTTTTAAATCTGCTCTCCCCTCTGACAGCTGTCATTTCAGGTGACTCGACGCAACCCTCCTCCCCCCCTTTTCACCTCCTGTCCCTCTGAATCCAGGGTCAAGCTAAGCCCCTCCCCTTCAGACCGACCCCAACCATCCATTCACCACCACCAGGGTCAAGCTAAGCCCCTCCCCTTCAGACCGACCCCAACCATCCATTCACCACCACCAGGGTCAAGCTAAGCCACTCCCCTTCAGACCGACCCCAACCATCATTCACCACCACCAGGGTCAAGCTAAGCCCCTCCCCTTCAGACCGAACCCAACCATCCATTCAACACCACCAGGGTCAAGCTAAGTCTCTCCCCTTCAGACCGACCCCAACCATCCATTCAACAGCACCAGGGTCAAGCTAAGCCCCTCCCCTTCAGACCGAACCCAACTATCCATTCACTACCACCAGGGTCAAGCTAAGCCACTCCCCTTCAGACCGAACCCAACTATCCATTCACCACCACCAGGGTCAAGCTAAGCCCCTCCCCTTCAGACCGACCCCAACTATCCATTCACCACCACCAGGGTCAATCTAAGCCCCTCCCCTTCAGACCAAACCCAACTATCCATTCACCACCACCAGGGTCAAGCTAAGCCCCTCCCCTTCAGACCGACCACAACTATCCATTCACCACCACCAGGGTCAAGCTAAGCCACTCCCCTTCAGACCGAACCCAACTATCCATTCACCACCACCAGGGTCAAGCTAAGCCCCTCCCCTTCAGACCGAACCCAACTATCCATTCACCACCAGGGTCAAGCTAAGCCCCTCCCCTTCAGACCGAACCCAACTATCCATTCACCACCACCAGGGTCAAGCTAAGCCCCTCCCCTTCAGACCGAACCCAACTATCCATTCACCACCAGGGTCAAGCTAAGCCCCTCTCCTTCAGACCGAACCCAACTATCCATTCACCACCACCAGGGTCAAGCTAAGCCCCTCCCCTTCAGACCAAACCCAACTATCCATTCACCACCACCAGGGTCAAGCTAAGCCCCTCCCCTTCAGACCAAACCCAACTATCCATTCACCACCACCAGGGTCAAGCTAAGCCACTCCCCTTCAGACCGAACCCAACTATCCATTCACCACCACCAGGGTCAAGCTATGCCCCTCCCCTTCAGATCAAACCCAACTATCCATTCACTACCACCAGGTTCAAGCTAAGCCCCTCCCCTTCAGACCGACCCCAACTATCCATTCACCACCACCAGGGTCAATCTAAGCCCCTCCCCTTCAGACCAAACCCAACTATCCATTCACCACCACCAGGGTCAAGCTAAGCCCCTCCCCTTCAGACCAAACCCAACTATCCATTCACCACCACCAGGGTCAAGCTAAGCCCCTCCCCTTCAGACCGACCCCAACTATCCATTCACCACCACCAGGGTCAAGCTAAGCCCCTCCCCTTCAGACCGACCCCAACTATCCATTCACCACCACCAGGGTCAAGCTAAGCCCCTCCCCTTCAGACCGACCCCAACTATCCATTCACCACCACCAGGGTCAAGCTAAGCCACTCTCCTTCAGACCGAACCCAACTATCCATTCACCACCACCAGTGTCTAGACCCCGGGGGGTTTCATCGGATCGGTTCTCCCCCCCCCGAATGATACTCCTGCACAACGGGGTCTAATCACCAAAACTCCATTACATTCATTTGTGTATTCCTGGCAATAAATATGTATTCTATCAAAACCGTCTCTCCTGATTGAACTAACCTTAACAGCTAAAAAACAAAAACACTTAGGACAATGATAAAATGGCAAACTACAATATTTTAAAGTGGAGGGCTGTGCAGAGCAGACGTGTGCAAAATATGTGCAAAATATGTTCAAAAAGCAGTCAGAGAGTTGAGCATAAACATGGCTCACAGTATTAAAAAAGACGAAAAATAACAAGATGTTGTTCACATGATGAACAAGATAGATTGTACATAGTGTGCATTAATGTGATGCATAGAGTCTATGATGTGGCTGAGGGTAAAGTGGGGGTCTTGTTGATGAGGCCGGTAGCGGAGGGGAAGAAACTGTTAAGGTGGCGAGAGGTTTTGGTCCTTATGGAGCGCAGCCAGAGGCAAATGTACGTATCCTTTACTCAAGTAGAAGTACAGATACTCGTGTTTAGAAATACTCTGGTGAAAGTAGAAGTACTGACGTGGCTGCGAGGGAGTGCGGTCGTCTTTCAACCAGAAGGTTGTGGGTTCGATCCCAGCCCACGCAGTCAACATGTCAATGTGTCCTTGTGCAAGATACTTAACCCTGAGTTGCTCCCGATGGCCAACGGTGTGTGAATGTTAGGTCCTAGAGCAAGTAAGAAACACTGCTCTGTATGAATGGATGTGAATGGGTGAATGACATGTAGTATGTAAAGCGCTTTGAGGTGTCTTAAAAAGACTAGATAAAGCGCTATCTAAGTACAGTCCATTTACCATTTAAACTTCTTTACTCAAGTAAAGAGGCTTTGAAATGTACTTCAGTAAAAAGTACCCATAACTAGCAGCTGTTTTAAAGAGTACCTGACCTCCCTTTATATTAATAGAACAATAATGTCATTGTTAGCTAATGAATGTTTCCATGCTGAACAACGGCAACATGACAACGTTTCCATTGGTCCCTCTTCTTTAGAGAAGAGCAGGAAATGATGGATACACGGATCGTGTTCAAATCAATAGGCACGCAATGACTCTAAAGAATAATGATCACGCCACCAAACACACATTCAGACTAAAGGAACCAGCTGTTTGGAAAATGAGAGAAGTAGAAAGTACAGGTATTTGGGTTCAACATGTAAGAAGTAGAAAGTACAGGTATTTGAGTTCAACATGTAAGAAGTAGAAAGTACAGGTATTTGTGTTCAACATGTAAGAAGTAGAAAGTACAGGTATTTGGGTTCAACATGTAAGAAGTAGAAAGTACAGGTATTTGGGTTCAACATGTAAGAAGTAGAAAGTACAGGTATTTGTGTTCAAAGTATAAGAAGTAGAAAGTACAGGTATTTGAGTTCAACATGTAAGAAGTAGAAAGTTCAGGTATTTGAGTTCAACATGTAAGAAGTAGAAAGTACAGGTATTTGAGTTCAAAGTATAAGAAGTAGAAAGTACAGGTATTTGTGTTCAACATGTAAGAAGTAGAAAGTACAGGTATTTGTGTTCAACATGTAAGAAGTAGAAAGTACAGGTATTTGGGTTCAACATGTAAGAAGTAGAAAGTACAGGTATTTGTGTTCAACATGTGAGAAGTAGAAAGTACAGGTATTTGTGTTCAACATGTAAGAAGTAGAAAGTACAGGTATTTGTGTTCAAAGTATAAGAAGTAGAAAGTACAGGTATTTGAGTTCAACATGTAAGAAGTAGAAAGTACAGGTATTTGTGTTCAAAGTATAAGAAGTAGAAAGTACAGGTATTTGAGTTCAACATGTAAGAAGTAGAAAGTACAGGTATTTGAGTTCAACATTGAAGAAGTAGAAAGTACAGGTATTTGTGTTCAAAGTATAAGAAGTAGAAAGTACAGTTATTTGTGTTCAACATGTAAGAAGTAGAAAGTACAGGTATTTGTGTTCAACATGTAAGAAGTAGAAAGTACAGGTATTTGTGTTCAAAGTGTAAGAAGTAGAAAGTACAGGTATTTGTGTTCAACATGTAAGAAGTAGAAAGTACAGGTATTTGTGTTCAACATGTAAGAAGTAGAAAGTACAGGTATTTGGGTTCAAAGTGTAAGAAGTAGAAAGTACAGGTATTTGTGTTCAACATGTAAGAAGTAGAAAGTACAGGTATTTGTGTTCAACATGTAAGAAGTAGAAAGTACAGGTATTTGTGTTCAACATGTGAGAAGTAGAAAGTACAGGTATTTGTGTTCAACATGTAAGAAGTAGAAAGTACAGGTATTTGAGTTCAACATGTGAGAAGTAGAAAGTACAGGTATTTGGGTTCAAAATGTAAGAAGTAGAAAGTACAGGTATTTGAGTTCAACATGTAAGAAGTAGAAAGTACAGGTATTTGGGTTCAACATGTGAGAAGTAGAAAGTTCAGGTATTTGTGTTCAACATGTAAGAAGTAGAAAGTACAGGTATTTGTGTTCAACATGTGAGAAGTAGAAAGTACAGGTATTTGTGTTCAACATGTAAGAAGTAGAAAGTACAGGTATTTGAGTTCAACATGTGAGAAGTAGAAAGTACAGGTATTTGGGTTCAACATGTAAGAAGTAGAAAGTACAGGTATTTGAGTTCAACATGTAAGAAGTAGAAAGTACAGGTATTTGGGTTCAACATGTGAGAAGTAGAAAGTTCAGGTATTTGTGTTCAATATGTAAGAAGTAGAAAGTACAGGTATTTGGGTTCAACATGTAAGAAGTAGAAAGTTCAGGTATTTGAGTTCAACATGTAAGAAGTAGAAAGTACAGGTATTTGGGTTCAACATGTGAGAAGTAGAAAGTTCAGGTATTTGAGTTCAACATGTAAGAAGTAGAAAGTTCAGGTATTTGAGTTCAACATGTAAGAAGTAGAAAGTACAGGTATTTGAGTTCAACATGTAAGAAGTAGAAAGTACAGGTATTTGAGTTCAACATGTAAGAAGTAGAAAGTACAGGTATTTGAGTTCAACATGTAAGAAGTAGAAAGTACAGGTATTTGAGTTCAACATGTAAGAAGTAGAAAGTACAGGTATTTGGGTTCAACATGTAAGAAGTAGAAAGTACAGGTATTTGAGTTCAACATGTAAGAAGTAGAAAGTTCAGGTATTTGAGTTCAACATGTAAGAAGTAGAAAGTACAGGTATTTGAGTTCAACATGTAAGAAGTAGAAAGTACAGGTATTTGAGTTCAACATGTAAGAAGTAGAAAGTTCAGGTATTTGAGTTCAACATGTAAGAAGTAGAAAGTACAGGTATTTGGGTTCAACATGTGAGAAGTAGAAAGTTCAGGTATTTGAGTTCAACATGTAAGAAGTAGAAAGTTCAGGTATTTGAGTTCAACATGTAAGAAGTAGAAAGTACAGTTATTTGAGTTCAACATGTAAGAAGTAGAAAGTACAGGTATTTGAGTTCAACATGTAAGAAGTAGAAAGTACAGGTATTTGGGTTCAACATGTAAGAAGTAGAAAGTACAGGTATTTGAGTTCAACATGTAAGAAGTAGAAAGTTCAGGTATTTGAGTTCAACATGTAAGAAGTAGAAAGTACAGGTATTTGAGTTCAACATGTAAGAAGTAGAAAGTACAGGTATTTGAGTTCAACATGTAAGAAGTAGAAAGTACAGGTATTTGGGTTCAACATGTGAGAAGTAGAAAGTACAGGTATTTGGGTTCAACATGTAAGAAGTAGAAAGTACAGGTATTTGAGTTCAACATGTAAGAAGTAGAAAGTTCAGGTATTTGAGTTCAACATGTAAGAAGTAGAAAGTACAGGTATTTGAGTTCAACATGTAAGAAGTAGAAAGTACAGGTATTTGTGTTCAACATGTGAGAAGTAGAAAGTACAGGTATTTGGGTTCAACATGTAAGAAGTAGAAAGTACAGGTATTTGGGTTCAAAATGTAAGAAGTAGAAAGTACAGGTATTTGGGTTCAACATGTGAACCCAAAAAGTTGTCAGAAAAATAAGTAGTGGAGTAAAGTACTGATACCAGAAAAATAAGTACAGTAACGAAGTATTTGTACTCCACTACTTCCCCCTCTGGGTTTAACCAAGGTCTGGAAAAAAGTAGTCTAAGAAACTAACTCAAGATTGTCCTTAAGTAGTACTTGAGTTAATGTAGTTAGTTACTTTACACCTCTGCTAACATGTAATGGAGTCAATGTTTACGGTACTTTTCCCACCATTGCATGCAGATTCCTTTATATATGTGACGTCAAACATACAAATGAAATAATAGAAAAGTTGTTCCACATTTGAGGGACATACAAGCTCTGTGGTCCTGATGTAAAAAACACCTCTGAGATTTGCATTCAGATAACACAGTGACGCTTTGCTCTGTAGCTTTATTGGGAATTATGCAAATGCTGCTTATGACTTTTTTTACATTCACGCTGTGGCTTATATTGAGATATAAGAGAACAACCTCGTATAATGTCCTGTGTTCTCCACCTTCAAGACACTGTGCAGAATTATAATCATAATGATCAGTCTGCAGGTAATACAATCAGGTCTGGAGGATGCACATTATAAACTCTGAAGCAATAATGAACTGTTCAAAGGTCAACATGCACAAACCCTCTCTCTCAATACATGTAATCTATACCATGCTATATATGCAGCGTCTGTCTGTGTCAGCAGCTATCAAACAATATCAGATCAATTTACTCTGTTTTCTGAAAGCTGATAGCAACACATACTGACTGATAGCCTCAAATGAGTACTGAGACACAAAGACTGTGAATGTAAGGATTAACTTAGTTTAGCTCCATGGAACTAAGAAGACGTCTTTGAGTCATGTGTTGATGTTACGGCACATTAACAGTGGCTATACTTCTATGGCGTTATTTGTGTTCCTCTTTCCTGAGCACGCAATGAAACATTTTGAGCATGGACAATATATTTTGCAAGCACAATTGACTCTCTCACAAACTCCTGCTGCGTGCACAAGCCTCCCTCTCTCTCCCTCTGCCTCCCTCTCTCTCCCTCTGCCTCCCTCTCTCTCCCTCTGCCTCCCTCTCTCTCCCTCCCTCTCCCTCTGCTTCCCTCTCTCTCCCTCTGCCTCCCTCTCTCTCCCTCTGCCTCCCTCTCTCTCCCTCCCTCTCCCTCTGCTTCCCTCTCTCTCCCTCTCTCTCCCTCTGCCTCCCTCTCTCTCCCTCTCTCCCTCTCTCTCCCTCTCTCTCCCTCTCTCTCCCTCTGCCTCCCTCTCTCTCCCTCTGCCTCCCTCTCTCTCCCTCTGCCTCCCTCTCTCTCCCTCTCTCTCCCTCTGCCTCCCTCTCTCTCCCTCTCTCCCTCTCTCTCCCTCTGCCTCCCTCTCTCTCCCTCTGCCTCCCTCTCTCTCCCTCTCTCTCCCTCGCTCAACCTCTCCACCCTGTGCGCGCTCAACTTGGCACAGCGTTACAAATGTGCCACAAAATCAAGAAGAAAGGGGAACTACGAATGTCTGTGTATGTTTTTTTATTTTTTTTATATTGTGTCTCTTTTTATCTGTTTTTTTTATTTTAATTTTTTTAATTTTTTTATTCTGTCTTTGTTTACATGTATGTATGTACGTGTATGTATGTGCAGGTGTACATGTGTGTGGGTATGTACACACATGTATTTGTATGTGTATATGTGGGTATACATATGGGTACATGTATTACTGTTACAATTCTTTATTTCCTTATCTATTAATTTTCTTTTAATATTATCTTCTGCATTACTTTACTTTTACCTATACATGTATTTATTTATTTAGTTAATTTACTAGCTAGGACCGGGAGGGGGGGGAAAGGGGGAACAAAATAAAATATTGACTGTACAGTATAAATGTAAACTCATTGTGCCTGACTCAATAAAAAAGAAAAATGCGCCACAAAATCAACCAATCGGAGAACTCAAGGAGGTCCTTTCTGATTGGCTGTTTCGTCTCCAATCATATCTTCTATCTGAGATACGGAAAGAGAGGGATTTTAGGTTGCCATCATGTTTGGCCAGACTAGTACATGTCAAATGTTAAATAAATGAAAACCATTCACAGTTAAGAATTAGATTTATTATGAATGCCATAAATGATTGCACATTTACAGTTTCTTATTTCTCCATTTTGTTTTGGTATGCACACTTATTTGTATTTTGCACATTTGTACACAAGCTATACCTCTCTTAGTATCTGCACAGCTTTTCATAATATTACTTTATTTTGTCATATTGTATGTAGTTTTTTGGTATACCCAGATTGCATATAAATACTTTTCTATATTTTATGTTTAAAGAAATAGGTTTTTATAATAGTTTTTCTTACATTTCAAAACAAATCAAATACTTACATTTGATCTTCTTTAACTGTGTTTATACACCATATGCACCAAGGGAAATCCCATATGTGTGTAAACATACTTTGCAACAATCAAAAATACCATGACGTTAAGCCAATCTGAACTTTGGCTCACGTGGGTGTAAAGTTGGGTGACTCCATGTTGCTTAACTCTTAATATATTCTGGATTTTACTTCTTAAATACTTTGCTTCTAAGAGACACAACATTTACATCTTTAAAATAGCTGTATGACTTCTTTTGAACTGTAATCAACCACAGTTTGACAGAATGACTGATAAGCTTTGATGTGGCGTCAACACACCCTGAAACAATAAACTATCAAATGTGTGGCCGGCTCTGTGATGGCATTGGATTCGTTTTTGGAGGAAGTGAAACTTAACCAATTTTGATTCTGATTAAGTTGTTATCAAAGAAGCTCAGAAACCCACGGTACGCTATGAGGCTTGGGGATTAAATAATAAGAATACAAAAAAGCAGGTAACTGTATTCCCTTTCAGTTATACTTTTTTTTTTTAATCCGGCAGTGGCAGTAGGGGCTTGCACTGGGAGCCGTACGGCCGCCGGTTCAAGTCCCCGGATCGACCTAAATATGGAGTGTGGACATGCTACTTGGAGAGGTCCCAGTTTGCCTCCTGGGCCCTGCCGTGGTGCCCTTGAGCAAGGCACCGGACATCCCCCTTCCCCCCTCACTCCCATTGCTCCCCGGGCGCTGTACAATAGCTGCTCCTAGTGCTAGACTCCTGGTACTAGGATGGGTTAAAAGCAGAGAACACATGTCACTGTGTGTGCTGTGTGCTCTGCATGTGAGACCATTACAAAGGGGTTAATCCCATTCTATCTATCTAATCAGATTACTGTGAATCGAGGATCACTGTTATGTATGGTATTACTTTAAGTGTGAATCTACTTCTACTGCCTGAATCTGCTTTATGGTTTTTCACTTTCTTTGGTTCATTTGTTCTGTTTTTAATTCAGCAGGTGAACCTATATGTTCATTAAACAGTGTGTGTGTGAGCTTAACTGTGTGTATTAAACTAAAATGGAGCCTTTTCTGTCAGCTTAGATGTAATCAGGTTACATTCCCAACCCTTTACAGGACAACTGCAGCCACTGTCCTACACATAAAGCCATACAACCTTGGTAATGTCATAAATAGTGTTGTGCACGCTGCACTGCCCTCAGGTGGTAGGATTTAATGGTGAGTTAGTTACAATACAATGAACACTATCAAATAGAGTTGATAATAGAAAATAATGTTTATATTTAGGCGAAGATAATTACAATCACTATCACTTAGAATAACACAAACCTGTATTTATAGGTGGTTTCAACCCCTCACTAAAGTATGTGTTATTATTCATAAGGATAAATGAATAACACAAGAATATTTTTTTTTAAATAAGAATCAAATGATCTATTTAAATTCAAATAATAATAAAAAGGGATAAATGAAAAGGGAAGGATTAAATATGAATTAAATACGAATACTTTAAAAAATAAAATAAAAATAAGAATGAATTAATGAACACAAGAATATAAAAATGAATGAAACAAGAATAAAAAATAAATAAGAAAGTTGGAGCTGCCATTTCAAAATAAAAGCGTTGTGTAATGTTTCCCTATCACCGGAACTGCCTAATTTATTCCGGCTTCGGGTCAGGGCTTTTATTTTGACAGCCAGTTGAGATTTAACCCCACCCAAAATAATAAAATAAAATTTATAAATCAAGAATAAAGACAATAATTAAAAAATAATAATAAACAAGAATAATAAAAAAGTATAACAAAATAAAACAAGAATACAACAATTAATTATAATTAAAATATTAATAAAAAATTAAATAAGAATGAATCAATAACACAAGAATAAAACAATACATACAAAATAATAATAAAAATAGAACTAAATAGGAAATAAAAAAATAATGAAAATAAACTTTAAAAAAATTAATTAGAATTAAATAAGGAATAAAATAAGAATACACAAATAAAATAAGAATGGATGAATAACACAAGAATAAAACAATAAATAACAAATAATATAGAAATAGAAAATAAAAAAAGAGTGAAAAAATAATTGAATTATTAAACAATATTAAATAGGAATACAAACATCCCACCTTCAAAGACCCTTACGTTGTTTGCACCCGTCAGTAATGGAGCCACCCTTTAAAAATAAAAGCGACCCCTCTCACCGGAAGCGTCACCGGGTCAGGGCTTTTATTCTGACAGCCGCCCTACAAAGTACGGAGTGTTTCCTCGCCCGTTAGCTCGACAGTGGTGCTGCTGCTGAGCCTCCTCAGCAGTGTGTGTGTGAGAGAGTGTGTGTGGATGGTGAACTGTTCCCGGTGAAAAAAAACCCCCACACACCACACCACCGACCGACCTACGGGCCGAATTAAAATGCCTCATCGCCGCGTGTAAACGGGCGAAACTCGCGCAGGGAGAGATCCAGGCTCCGGGCAGATTAGAGGAAATATAACGGCAGGATGTTGCAAGTTTTAGCTTGTGGCGCCGTAGTTTTCCCCGGTCTCTTCTTCGCCTTAAGGAGGCTCCTGCCGTGTGTGTTCAAACACTGGAGCGATGCCGACGTGGTGCTGATCAGCGAGAGGTAAACCCGGGCTAAATTAATGCTTTTATTTAACCTGAAAACCTATGAAAATACCACCTAATTCCAAGCTAACATGTAGCATTTGACCTTGTTTGGTAGCTTAGCTAGTAACGGTTACCCCCTTAGCTAGCTAATGTGTTATTTTAAATGTATGTGACGTCACGTTACTGCTTTTACCGGTATCTATATTCAGGTACAAGCTAAATGAAATGTGTGTGACGTAAATGTAAATGTTTTTTTGGGCTTCAGTGCAAAATGTGCATCTTTACAAGGATGATTTGCAAATATCACAACAAAACTACACATCCCTGTAGGAACAGATGCATGCTATCAGCTACAAACTGTACAAAATGACACACATGAATGAATTAAACAAGAATACAAAAATCCCTTTTAAAATAAGAAAAAATGTATAAAACAAGAATACATTTATTTTTAATAAAAGATGAAAAATATGAACAAAGAAATTAAATTAATAATAAAACATATATACATAAATAATAAGAATACACCAGAATAAACACAGATATAACATCATTACAACAAAACTATGGTCCCCTGTAGGATCATATACATACATGCTATAGCTAAAAAGACTAACACATAAAGGGTATAATCGCACCTTTAGCCTTGATATACATGCTATTAGAAGTTTCTGTATAGGTGTAATAAATTGATCTGTCTTAGAAATAACATTATTATTAAAAACATATACTAACATGCATGTATGTTTTTATGATGTTAAGTAACCTGGGACATCATTAAAACCCTGCATCCACTAGGGGCCACATCTGAAGGGATATTCCTGTGGAAAACACAAGCTCCATCCATTTATTGTTACATATCATGTGACCAATCAAATGTGTTTCATCAGCAGCCTTTTCAGTAATTTGCTCATCTCACGGGTATTGCAAAGTAGTGATAATGAACACAGTTAGTGTGAGGGGGTCAGTGTGACTCTCTCGCATGTGCACAGCTCAGTTCAATGCTCATTTGCACGCTGTCACTCCGGCTAATCCTCCTCTGAGCTCCGGTCAGGGTCGACTGCTGAGTTAGCTCTGCGATGGAAAACACTGAACCGGGCTCCTGAATAACGCCGCTACTAATTTACTAATGCTCATCTAACGGAAAATGTTCCTACACGCCTCGGGGGATGTCACACACTGCTTGTTCACAACTTAACCAGTCTCTGAAGTCTTCTGTATCAAGCAGGTCCACAGCCTGGATCGCACCAGTGTCTTTGAAATGCTTGATATGCCTCTTTTTAAATGTACTATCTATTTCATATTGTGGTGAAGTATACTGGCAGCAAACCTCAGTAACTTGGAGCATATGAATGGACGATAGTGTATAGCAGGGGTGTCAAACTCAATTTCATCACGGGCCACATTCGCATAAAGGTTGCACTCAAAGGGCCGGTTGTAACTATATAAATATATATATAAAATAATGTATTAAATTACATTATTGCCTCTGAATTGGATTATTATTGGATAGGATAATAACTTAGTAATTAACTACATCTGAAAGCAGAAGTCCAGGGCAAATAATTGCAAGTCTCTTCAGTGCGCATGTCACAAAACGAAATGCATTGTGGGACATGTAGTTTATGGGCAACCTGCTTCTGTAAATCGGCATGTAACCGTATAATATACGTGTTATATTCTTTGCAAGCTCTTGCGGGGCCACATCAAATGAAGTCGCGGGCCGGATTTGGCCCCCGGGCCTTGAGTTTGAGACCCCTGGTGTATAGGGTTTGAACATTTACATGACTGTTAGATATCCACTTGAATCAACATTTATCTCCGAAGTAAAAGCATTATATATTTGTTTCTAGAGGACTTTAGAGAGACGGGTCAAATAGGAAGAGGCCAAGATGTAGTACTTTGTCCCTGAAATAGAAACTACTACAAACTCCTAAAGCGATGGATGCTGCACTTCCCATTCCTCATCAATCAATCACTCAATCCAACTTATACAGATCATTTCATACGCTAAAGGCAACACAAAGCGCCTCATAAACAAATAATTACAGCTATGCTAATCCCTCCTTCCCAGGTAACGTTATATTGGCTAAACAGCTCAAACTATGTCTGTGCCTTTGTGCACCTACGACGTACATGAATAAATCAGAAGCCCCGGGATAAGTCTAAATCGGCGTCACGTGACTTGAATTTTGAATTGAGCCGTCCCTTATAGATACTATCTCTTTACGTATCAGTGATGGGAATTCATTTGGCTCGGCTCACTAAGAAGAACCGGCTCCTAAACGGCTCTTCATGTTACCACAGTTTACCACGGAGCCTCAGTTTCGCCGCTGCGAGGCTCCGGCGCTCGCAGTTCACGCTCCAATAGCACCCCCCGTCGAGGCTCGCCGGCAGTACACTTTCCGTCACAGGATCACGCTTTGCTGGCGGCGAAAAGAATCCCACCAGAATCCAAAGGGACGTCCTTGCCCTTTTTCCTTTTCGTCATTTCAAGCGATTAAAAACTCTCGATCTTCTCTCAATTTTTTTTTTTTTTAAATGACGGCGAGACGCTGGCGGAAACGCTGTTACTGACCACATTACTGGATTGTGCTCAAACACTAGCGTTTTTTGCACCACAAATGAAAGCCTGCAGTGATGACTGTCAGGGCTACAACTAACATTTATTTATCGTTTGGTCTATAAGTCAAAACAGAGGGAAATATCTCTATCACAGTTTCTCAAAGTCCAAGGTTTTTGTCAGTTAAGACCCCAAAGATACTAAATTAAAACTGGAGACAAGCAGGACATGTTACTAGTGTTTCCTTTTCCGTCTATTGACCTATTGTTTATTTGTTGTGTTGACTTTGATGTCCGAGGAACAAGCAATAAAGGTGGGCTAAATACAACGACAATGACTTGTATACAGCACCAGGTTTAACTTGAACCTACTTTAGAGAACAACACTTGACTTCACGAGGGATTATTCTGCTCAACATAACCCGACTCAGTTTAAGAATCTTACAGTCACAGTAAGCATTTGGCTTTTGGGTTTCGTACAGCGGCAGAGCTCCTAAAGAGGACAACAACTAATGTTCAGGTTAATTTTGTGTGCCTCTACTGTCTGTGACATATTTACGTGCTTTAATGTTCAAAAGGTCGCTTCATCTATAGACTTCAATTAATCGTGGTCCTTTTTTAAAATGGTAATTGTGAATATCCAGAGTTTAAATTTCATTTTTGTTTAATTAGTTTAAATCAGTGTTTCCGTCCAGGACCAGGGCTGAAAGGGCGTCCACCCCAAGAGCGGGGGGCGTGACGTCGTGTGACTTGAATTTTGAATTGAGCCGTCCCTTATAGATACTATCTCTTTGCGTATTAGTGATGGGAATTCATTTGGCTCGGCTCACTAAGAAGCGCCGGCTCTTCATGTTACCACAGTTTAACACGGAGCCTCAGTTTCGCCGCGGCGAGGCTCCGGCGCTCGCAGTTCACGCTCCAATAGCACCCCCCGTCGAGGCTCGCCGGCAGTACACTTTCCGTCACAGGATCACGCTTTGCTGGCGGGGAAAATAATCCCACCAGAATCCTTTGCCCCTCCAACAGAGGGATGTCCTTGCCCTTTTTCCTTTTCGTCATTTCAAGCGATTAAAACTCACGATCTTCTCTCGAATTATAATTTTTTTTGGACGCCCTCATTCGGCTCGAGTTCAGGGCGTCCCGAGCTGAATGAGGGCGTCCAAAAGAAATTATAGATCGAGAGTTTTTATCGCTTAAAATGACAAATGGTGGCAAGACGCCCCCCTGGGGGAAACGCTGGTTTAAATACAAAATACATTTAGAAAGGAGTCACATTTTTGGTCATCACAATATCTACTTATCATTAGTTTAATAATGACATTACTTTTCAAATGTAGTTGGGTTATCATCACTCTTTTTTTTTTTTTTATTCACACGTGAAAGATTTTTATTGTTGTTGATATTTTTAGTAATTTATTTGGATTTGCCTCAGAATGAAAAATATAAGTTAAAGTCAATAAAATGTAAATGTTATCACCGCCTTGCATGCACACGTTACTGCTTTGCACCTTTGGGTAAATCTCTAAAATTCTCTTCTTTATAATAATATGTAAATCTATTCGTAGCAATAATGGCATCAACGTTACATTTGATGGTGATGAAATCTGAAAAGCTGCAACCAGCTGGTCTTTAAACAATGAATTTACCGACAAAAGTAACGACACCATGCTCTGCTTCTTATTGATTAAGTGTTTATTTACAAGAAGGAAAGGGAGCGATGCAGTTATCGCTGTAGCTGCATCCGTGGTGATGGAGAGGGTTCCTTCTTGCCATGACATGCACTTTACCCTGTTTCTGCCTCTGCTGTCACTTTTTCTTTTCGCTCTGCTGCAGCGGCAAAGCAACTCCACATTACGTCGCCCGTTTACTGAAGGAGGCGAGTGGAAAAAAACGGAAAGTGACGTGTGACAGAACATGAGAGCATTTGGTCCGTGCATTAACCCTGAGTCTTTAGGAGGACGCGGTGAAAGGGAAGCGTGTACGTGTCCATTTGCATGTTCAACTTAGTTGATATAGGTGTAAAATGGTTGTGATGCCCCTTTTTAACTTGAGGCACTAGGCAAGGGTGAAGTGATGTGCTTTCTATGAGTGATTTAAACATTATTTGTTCTCCTATACTTCAACATTTCTAAGACATGCACTTTACCCTGTTTCTGCCTTTGCTGTCACTTTTTATTTTCGCTCTGGTTACGTCGCCCATTTACTGAAGGAGGCGAGTAATATAGAACATGAGAGCTATTGGTCCGTGCATTAACCCGGAAAGAGACTTTAGGGAGATTTTAGTCGTAGTGAGAGGAAGCTGAGGTTCTCCACCAGCCTGACACAGCAGGAAATAAAGGACAACAAGGCCGAAACGCATTCTTCCCCTTTCTCCCCTCCACACGCTCCTCACCCCGTCCACCTCTCATCAGCACAGAGAGAGAGGGGGGGTTTATTGCCGGACACACAATGAATGGGCTGTGTAAAAATCTGGGTCTTGTGATAAAGTATGCGGCCATAGAAGGCAGCGAGGCGTGGGGGTAAAATGTGTGCGAGTGTGTTTCTGGGGGTTAGAGAGGCCAGTTAGGCTTTTCCTGCTCAGGCCTGGGATTTTTTTTATAGGTTTTCATTTTGTAGTTTTTCTAACCAAAAATGAAAGCCTGCAGTGATGACTGTGTCATGGCTACGACTAACAACGTGCCTAATACTTTCTTCATTGTTTCGGTCTAGTGGGATAAATATTCATTCCAGCTTCTCAAAGTCCAAGGTCTAGTCTATAAGTATCTTGTTATGTCGGCCCAATAAAACCCCAAAGATATTTATTTCTGCCATTTCCCCACAAACATGTACTTAAACTAATTATAATCAACATTTGGTGATTACTTAATTAATTGTTGCAGCTCTAGACTTTTTTTTTTTACATTATTACATTTTATTTAGCTGCACTTTTATCCAAAGGGACTTACAATGAGCACAATAAAGACACAAAGTAATAACAACGAGAATAATGCAGATATCTTTGCTTCATTTAGCCAAACCATTGTAATTTCTGGTGCATTACAAATGGGCTAAACTCTTTAAGTGCATTTCTTGTGTTGATTTTAATGAGCTAGTAAGTCTTTTCCTGCTCAGGCTTTTGTTTTCTGTAGTCCCAGATCACATGACCTTGACGATGCCTGTGTCATGGCCGCGTTCCCATGCAGATTGGTGCGACTAACGGCAGGTTCAGAGAGGGAACAACGTCACAACAAATAATCTCTTTGTTTCTCAATCTTGCCGTTTTGCAACAAGCGATTACCTCGTTAGAAAAAGAGAAAGAAAGCAGTCTTTATTGACCTTGTAAAACCGGTCTTTATTCGCAGCAGGACTAAAGGTCTTAAGATTTTCTCACACTTTGGGGAAGTCTCGGTTCCTACTTACTGAGACCTGACACGGGAACTCTGGGAAAGGTTGTAGTCAGCGTTTATTCTGTAAATTACAAAATAAAAACCTTCTACTGTCCTTTTTGACTTTAGATCAGCGATATGGAAAAATCGAATCACAATATTTCTGACCAAATGCTTTGATGTTGTGAAGATGTACTGTCATTCAATCAGTACTGTGGATTTAATGGCAAATAATACAAGTCTGGTAAATTCAGGAAATTACATCAGTTAAAGGTGGGGTAGGTAAGCGTGCTAGAATTTGAAAATACTCAGCCGGAAAAAATCTGCCACTTCCTTACACTTCCCTCCTCCAACACACACGAACGCGCACATGACCAATGAGGGCATGAGATAAGTTTGTGCACAGATGGAAGGCTGACAGGCAGGTAGGCCATCCAGTTACTTTAGCCGGCTCAGATGATTGGTCAATCAATCAATCAATCAATCAATCAATGTTTATTTATATAGCCCAATATCACAAATGTTACATTTGTCTCAGTGGACTTCACAGTTTGTACAGAATATCAGTATGACAAAACGACACCCTCTGTCCTTAGACCCTCTGTCCTTAGACCCTCTGTCCTTAGACCCTCACATCGTACAAGGAAACACTTCCAGAGAAAACCCACAGTTTAAAGGGAACATGGGAGAAACCTCAGGGAGAGCAACAGAGGAGGGATCCCTCTCCCAGGACGGACAGACGTGCAATAGATGCCGTGTGTAAATTCGAAAAGATAATACATTTGCAACATAGGTAGTCCAAATGTTTGGAAATGCATGTGTGTATAATAGGAAGATGAATCCACGAGGATGTCGGCTACAATCCTGTGGGAGCCATCAGTGAAGTAGTATGATGAGTCAGGCAGGACCGCAGAGACAGGTTCAGCCACGACTCGAAGTCCAGGACTCAGATCCAGGACACAGGATGGAGGATCCAGGACACACGACCACAGCAACAGGATTAGCCTCGACTCAGGATCCCGGCGTATATATGGACACAAAAAAGAGATTTGGGGGAAACTGGGTTAATCGGAACATGAGAGTACACAGGTACAAACAGCCAGAAAGACGGAGTAAGGTGCCCCCCTCAACAGTCCAAGCCTATAGAAGCCAAACTAACGTGTCTACATACATGCACTCCCTTAGGATAGGTTGAGGGAAAAGGGTAGCAAGTAAGAAGTAGGAAACAGAGGTGGAGAGGCACACTCAGAGGAAAAAAGTCCTCATTGGAACCTGAATTTGTCAGAGGTAGGAGAGGGTCAGTGACTACGTTCCACACTCCCCGGCCGGGCTAGGCGTTCTCTGCAACCTGTTACCCTATAATAAACCTCGAGAGGTCATAGAGGGGAAAGGTTTGGATAAAGTTTTAAATATAAGATCTAAGTTTTTAGGATTTAAGTGAAAGAGTAAGAACTAAAATGTATAGATGAAGAGGCACAACGTATCTACGTCAATGCACTCTTATTAGATTATTTTATTTTATCACTATAAGCTTTATCAAAAAGGAAGGTCTTAAGCGCACTCTTAAAAACGGATAGGGTGTCTGCCGCCCGAACACAAACTGGAAGCTGATTCCACAAATGTGGAGCTTGATAAGAAAAGGCTCTGGCTCCCATTGTACTTTTAGAGACTCTAGGAACAACCAACAACCCTGCATTCTTGGAATGCAATGCCCTAGTAGGACAGTAGGGTATAATGAGTTATTTAAGGTAAAATGGCGCCTGCCCATTAAGGGCTTTGTAGGCGAGAAGAAGAATTTTAAATTCTATCCTGTGTTCTATAGGGAGCCAGTGGAAGGCAGCCAGAACAGGAGTAATGTGGTCCCTTTTCCTAACTCTGGTCGTGCTTTTTACAGCGCCACGGCTTCCACAGATGACATTTTTTAATGTATTTTTTGTCAAAGCACTTAAAATATTCATTGCTATCGGGATGTTAAGAGCATTCCATGGAATATAACAAGTGTTTTCTGAAATTACATACCCCATTGAATTATGACTGAAGATCGTCAGCTGTCTTCCTCTCCCGTGTTGTTCCTCGATACGTAAAGGCTGCAGCACCTTTGACAACTTCTCTCTACATATCAAACATCCCGGTAAGCCAGCATCGCTTGCTGTGAGAGCAGATAACTCTGTCCACGCAGAATGAAATCCTGTGTTCCTCCGGTACTTTTCTTTGATGTATCCATAGTTCGCTCATCGAGCCGGGGGTCAGGTTATTCGCCTGCAAGAAAAGGCGCTAGCGCGGACCGTAGCAGGATGTGACGCATATTTTAGTTGACCTAATTAAAACCGTTTTGTTTTTTATTTATGTGTCACAGTATCACCTCAAGATACGAAACATTTTCAACCATGCAAGAAAATATAAATAGTCCTACAAATACTTTTATTTTATTTCCTTCTTATTTTTGTCTAAGCTCAAGGGAGTCAGAGCAGAGCGCTTAAAGGTCCTGCGGCTCGAGGGCCGCGGGTTGCCGACCCCTGGTCTAAGTCAAAATTGAGGCTTGTCTATCACGATATATCGATATTACATATACCGCCCAACCCTACTTAAGATGCTTTTATTTACTGGATCATCATGCTACTGCCAGTGGTGGTGTTTTCACGCTAGTGTTTGCGTAGACTGTATTTTGGATCAGGTGTGAATATCCTTGGGTCTGAGGAATCTGATCTCCTTATAGGCTCTTTTTTGATTAGGTTTCCTATGGTTCAATCTATGAACCTCACCCAATCATTGCCATCTTACTAGAGATGCACGGTTTGGGAAAAAATGTCTAATTCCAATTAGTTTGACTGATATTGCATTCGCCATACGAGTTCTGATATTTGAGAAGATTGCCATTTTTAAACATAATTCATAATATCACTGGCAAACATATTAAAATAATCATGATTTGAGAGGATCTGTACCAAGCAAGGATGTTTTTTATTATGACTGTAGAAAGCCATTTGAAGGCAGGGACTATAGGAACCTCTAAAATACTTTATTCAGATATTTTCATTTGATTGTGTTTACTGCTATTTGGATATTGCACCAGTCCATATTGCGATATTGATTAAGTTACGTTTAATCGTGCAGCATCTATACCTGCTACCATTAAAGATCTAGAAATGTACCATGTGTCTTTGACAGGACCTTGAAGTCAAAATCTCTTAAGAAGCACACTTTTTGCCGAGTGTATTTCATGGCAGTCTATTTCTTACATTTTGAAATACGATGTATACACTAATTTGTATCAAAGGGAAGATTATAAAGTGCCTCAATATCAAGGGTTCGTCCCCCTGGGGAGAATAAACTGGACCTTTTGGACACCTTAATGACATTTGTTGTTTTCGGGACACCATGCAATGGTCAAGGGGCATTATAACCCGATGATTAATGAAGTAAAAAAGTCAAGGGGTTTCTTAGGAATCATCCACTGAGGACAGTTAATGTCTAATCCAGATATCAAGACAGTCCCCCCTGTGCTTCGTGACATATCTTATCAACAGGCTAGAACAGCTGACTGAACACTTTGCAAAACAGGGCACAATCTTTATCAATGATTATATTTTCTGACTTTTAAACCTTCAAACCCCATGATTCCTATATAATCTGTTTAGGGAAGATATGATCATTTCTGGTTTCAAAGTGAATTAGAAGTCCTCAGATCCAATATGTGTCCTCTCCTAAAACGGTATTAATCCAAAACAAAGGCCTACGAACCGCAAAAGTTTGTTTAAATTCAAATTAGCTTTCTTTCTGTCCCACACAAGCCTCTCATCCATAACCATTACCTGAGTAATTGCTGCCCTGGATGCCATTTTTTTTCTTTCTAACCCTAACCCTAACCCTAACCTTTGTTATGGCGTTTTTCCACTTTTCCACTGCAGCACGTAGCAAGTCTTTTTTTTGCTTTTCCTCTAGGGCTAGTTCCGGCTCAGAGCTACTTTTTCACCTTTTTTCTGGCCCTCCAAAATCGAGGTTCTTACCGGGCCAACAACCGGGCTGAATATGCTAAACTAGTGACGTAAACACTCTCGACTGCTGAGTGGTCAGAGAGAATCGCTGGCAAGGGGGGGGGGGGGGCTACAACTACAACAAAATGAACATATTTGACCGTGATTTAATTGTAATACACGTTTCAAAATGATGCCGAAGTAACAACACACTGATACCGGTCTGCAGACAGACTGCAGGTTTTCTGAATGGAGATCGGCTAAGCTAACGTTGTATATGCTCCGACCGTCCACACTCGCAACAACGGCCAACAGACATAAATAAAGCAGCGACTGTATTCTCCATGACACAGACAGCCTGTGGTTTGTACTTGTTTCACTTTTGTCTAGTTTCTGAACAAATATGAGAAGCTGTGAGCTCTGAGTGCTAACAGCTAACGGATGATGTTTTGGTTTGTGGTTCGCATTGAAGATGACGTCACGGCAGTTTTACACAGCGTCGCTCTGCCCGCCGGACAGCCGATCGCCCCGCCTACACTGCGTTACTATAGTTACTACCCCAGGTACTAAACTGTAATGGAAACGCAGCATAAAGTGAGCCTGGCCTACCAAGGCCAAACTAAGCTGTGCTAAACCGTGCTTGGTCCTGCAGTGGAAAAGCGCCATAAGGCTCCATTCATTGCTGTAGGTGGAGATCAGTAGGTGGAGAATGTGAACCAGAAATAAAAGCTGAAAAACTTGAAACTGTGGCGTTGTGAAAGAGCTGACTGTCCATTATGGCTGCAGTGAGTGTTGGGGAATAAATTACATGTTTTCTGATTCAAAAGCAGCTTACTGTCACTGCTGCCAAGTTGGAGGACGGCCAGGAAGAGAGAGCTTGTCTGTGCAAAAAAAGCGGCCATTCATACTTTGAACAAATTGGTGATATAATCCAACTTCCTGTTTGAAATGGACAGAAATTAACTCAATTAGAAAAAGAAAATCTGCCAGCGTCTCTTTGGCTGAAAGCTGAACATTCCTCACGTTTTTCATTACCGTCAGGGAGCTTTTAGTGTACGAGTTTATGAGTTGTAAGAACACTATTATGTTTGCCAGATGGATGCCACCGTACACATTGACACTTCAAATGGAGTCGCACCAAGTTCTCCTATGACAAGTCTGTTTATAGACGGGGAAAGATGAGGCCAAGCACTGCTAATCTCATGATGGTACTGAACTTGTAGGTCAGTGTACCAGACGCTAGATTTATTCAAGTTTTAGTCGGATCAATCACAAAGGGAACTCAATTTACAAGACGTTTGTTTTGTGAGGGTGTACCTGGGCACAGAGGTGCTTTGAGCTGATGCTAACAAGACAATGTCTTAAACAAATAGAAAGACATGTATTAATATTATATACACAGAAAATGTTGTTGACGTTGGGTACACAGGTACATGCACAAAGTAAGAAAAGCAAAAGATGGTGTTTCGAATAATATATTTGTTGCATTCTTAGGCGTAATGTTGTTTTCGAAGAGGTGCCATATGACTGTTCTTGGGAGAAGTGTCACTCGTCTAATTTTGAATGTTAAATGTTTCCATAAATCAAATGAACTGTACAAAAAATATAATATTTATCGGTTACCTTTTGAAATATACATCCACACAAAACTGTTGACATCCACACAAAACTGTTGACATCAGGGGTACGCAGGTAAACAAAGTAAAAAAGGTGATATTTTAAATACAATTGGTTAAATACAGAGTTGGTCTTGGTTGCCATTTTGCTCCTAATGTTTTTAATGGTGGTGCTATATTGCTGTTAGGCATAATGTGAAATGCTCCCAAAAATACAATTTTCTGTTAAAAAAACCACTTTTCTTTTTACCTTTGAAATGTATAAAAATGTTGATGTTAATCTGGCATGATATAAATCGTCTTAGCTTAGCTTGTTAGCATGCCTACATTGCCATGGCTAGTTAAAAACACAAGCATAATTTTTTTTAAATCAGATTTCTAGAGTGTGTTTAATGAATGTATTTGCTGACGTTTATATAACACTTTCTCTTTGTTTGTGTCTCTCTCAGGCTCGTGTCCTCCATCCATGCCGTTATGGCGACCACGGCGGGAGTCATCGTGGTGTCGTCATGCCGGGGCAGCGTCATTAGTGACAGGTCGGACTAACTTTCATTCATCCTGTTAGAAAAATATCACTCGTCCCCGGCTTGAGCTTCAATCTCAGGATCCATGTATCTGTGATCCTCTCCAGAATGGAAGTAGTCATCACATACAGAGCATCAACTAGTTCCTGAACAGTGTCCTTCACATGCTGATATCCAAGAGAGGGAGTTACACAGTCACAAGATGGAGGAATAGAAAGCAGTATTCAATGTTTACTTCAGATTAGCTCCATGTCAGAAATGAGCATGCTTGTCATATGTCTATCTCCATAGAGGCTGAATCATCATGTTAATCACATAGCTATCATCTGCATCAAACAGTCCTGATGCTCTTCTAGGTAATCACACATCCTGTCATGTTCACAGCTACAGTTGGGATACCTTTGTTAGCATGCTACTCATGTTGGAAGAGGACATTCAGGATTTCCCCAACAAATCCCTTTCACGCCTTTCTCTGCATCTCATTGTTTCCCCACACTCAATCATTACTTTGTACCTGCACTCATCAAGGCCAAGACACAAGGCTGACTTTAATAAGATAAGATAAAAAGATTATAAATATGTAGGGGAAGGGCCTTTCTTCTGCGGATGTACCCACAGCATCAAAATATCCAAATTGACCAATCTGAATCGAGTTTCAAAGCCATATAAGAAATGGCTTTAAGAATATTGTTTGATATCATTTTCATTATTTCACGTAAATGCATTAAATGAATGTCGCAAGAAAAGAAACAAATACGTATAGTTCTGTTGCATGGACAAGGTGCATACTCCCTCCCTGGCTCATATTGTTTTGTTTGATTTAATCGGGATCAATGAAGTATCTATCTATGAACAGCCAATCATAGCCCTTGATGTCGCGTGCAACAATATGTTTAGTTGTACCTTCAACATGTAACACAATAGAAACAATGTGGATTGGTAAATTATCAAGAAATGTACGAATAACAAAAGAAAAGGCTCAAAGTATTTCAGTATTTATTTGTTTTTGAAAGGCTGAGCAATAACAGAACATTGTGTATCTAAACTAAGCAGGAAAACAGCCAGGACAAAGTGTGGGAATACAACAAACTCCATTGTTTCCAGCAGCCTCGTCTGTACAGTATAATGGCTGCACTGTATGCTGGAAACAAGGGTTACCAGTGTACCTACACTAAGATGATCCAGGGTTTAGACTGCCCTTAATACCCTTGAAGAAAAGAAAGAAAAAACACTTGTACTGCAGTGCTATATCTGTACGAGAGTTGCTACAACACTGATTACAGCGGGACTATCTTCAGATATGACTGGACCTCTTTATATCATACGCAGGTCAAAGGGCTTTACCCCATGAGACATGCTCAATGTCCATTCACAATCTACCACAGCAGGGGCTCAGTGCTCAAGCTATTTCATGTCATAAACTCTTTACATTTACTGCTAAAAATATATATTTTTTCTGAGTTTTTTTTAGCGCCTCATCAACCACCTGATGGGAGGTTATCGTGTCACTTTTTAGACGCCTTTATCCAAAGTGACTTACTTACTCAATACTGTGGGCATTCCCCACAGGAGCAATTTGGGGTGAAGTGTCTCAGGGACACAACGACATGCTGACTGCAGTGGGGTTTGAACCTGTGACCGCCAGATCCGAACACCAACGCACAACCCACTACACCACACGCCTCCACCAGTTAGCATAGCTTTAGCTTCCCCATGCAGTTTAGGCAAGTGTTATGCTAACCTAATGCTAGCAAAGAAAAAACACTGGTACTGCAGCGCTATTTCTTTATCTCAACAAAAATATGTATCCTCTATTTCCTTTTTTAAATACAGTCTTTTCTTTTCAACCCAGCTCCACATTAGCCACCTGGCGGGAGGTTAATGTTAGCATAGCATTAGCTTCCCCGTGCAGTTTGTGGAATTGTTACGCTGTCATTTTTGCAAAGAAAAACATACTGTACCGCTGTGCTGTATCGTTCAAAGAGTTGCTTTACTGATTACAGCTACACTATCTCAAGACTACCTATGATTGTACCTCTTAATATCACAGATAAGTCAAAGGGCTTTACCCCATAACACATGGTCAATGTCCATCGTATAATCGGCACAGTGGGGCCTCAATGCTTAAGCAATTGTTATGTCATGTACAGTAAAAAAAAAAAAAAAGACTTTCCCTTTATCTACACAAAAAAATATATATCTTCAATTTTCTTCAATTCAAGTAGAGCCTTTTCAATCAAGCTCCACATCAGCCATCTGGCAGAAGGTTATTGTTAGCCTAGCATTAGCTTCCCTGGTGCAGTGTTGCAAAGTGTTACGCTATGGTAATTTTTGCAAAGAAAAACTGTAAAATAAGACTCCCTTTTATCTACACAAAAATATATATCTTCAATTCAAGTAGAGCCTTTTCTTTACAATCAAGCTCCACATCAGCCACCTTGCAATAGGTTGTTGTTAGCATAGCATTAGCTTCCCTGGTGCAGTGTAGTGTTACGCTAGGCTAATGCTAGCGTGTTAATCCTCCTGAGTCAGCGGGCAGGCCCAGTTTCAGGGCTGCTAATCTCCGCCGCCCCTCCCCTTCACCCACAGAGATTAATCCCTTCACAACGCTGCTCAGGTCTGCCGTCCTGTGACATGAACACGGCCTGGAGCTTAGGAGACACATGCTCCAAAATCAGACCCATGCACACTCTTAATGCTCCATCACAATCTGTCTCTTTTATTTAGCCGTCCATGCTTCTTTTTCAGTGGGGGAACCTCCAATAGTGAGGAAAAAATGTATTTGAAATGCCCAATATGTTGAGTGACTCAAGATTCAAGGCTTTTATTGTCATGTGTTCATAGCTACAGTGTAGATATATCAATGAAAATCTCAGGTCACAGACTCCTCCAACACAATAAAACCGATACAATAGAATAGAAATAGTGCAAGGAGAGTCTATATAAAAGTAATTGGAATATGTTATATTAGATAAATAATTTGTAAGTTGCAAATGGATGATTGTTATGGATGTTCTTTCAAAAGTGCAGGTGTTTAACAGTCTACTGCCATGTGGAAACCTCCAATACCGAGGAAAAACTGTACTTTGAACTAGGGCTGCACGGTATTGAAAAAAACTGACATCGCGATTTCCCCCCCCCCTGCGGTATATATTGCGGTTTTTTTAACCTGTTAAGCCCCAAAGTCCACGCGGGTACTTTACTTTTTTTTTTCACGACAGTGTCTCAGGGGATCGTAATATTTAAGAACCTATTAATGTGTTATACCAGATTAACGGAAATAATCTCAGCTAACTGACGATACAAACCATTTTTACCAAAACAAAACACAAGTCTCATAAGACGCATCTAAATGACCCATGAGCGAAAAATGCTACCGCACTTTGGCACAGAACTCAAGATAAATATATATATATATACACATACAAGATATCCGATTAAAGCTGAGGTTCCACAGATTATTTAGGTATATAGTATCATCACTGAGTGATCTGAACTCGCGACAGGGGAAGCAAACTCAGACATCACAACACGTACCTTTACGTAGCTTCTAGGGGAGATGTCTCACCGTAGCTGTCAATCTGATCAAAAGACGTGTTCAATGGCATTAAAACGAGAAAGAAAAAACGCGGCTGAATCGGTTAATCCATAGGTTTTTAACGTCTCTGTATAAAAAAATGATTTAATTTATAATCCATTATTCCATTTTTATGTAAATATCGCAGAGCAAAAGTTAGCTGCTAATGGTAGCCACCAGAGTGGCTGCTGCTTGGGGTCTTGGCATGTTGCTTACCCTCAAATAAGGGGGTTCATCTGTGAATGAAGAAGAGTGGTAAGGGATCCAAGAGATTAAACGTATTTGTTACGACCCATTAAACTATAGGAAGCTTCTTGGAAGTAAATCTTCATTCTCTCCGGTATTGTCCTCCTGTGCCTCGCTCATTTTTTACCAGTGTTTTGATGGTCTGCAAACTAGCGGGGCGGGGCCTGCTGTGATCTGATCAAGAATGATTGTGATTGGTAGTTTGCTGTGCATGCAGGGGAAGTTCTACACACACCAACACATAAACAAATAAGGAGTGAGAGTGACGCGTAGCCAAAACCGGAAGCTGCATACACTCTGGTGGCTACCATTAGCAGCTAACTTTTGTGCTCCGATTTTTACATAAAAATGGAATTATGGATTATAAACAATTGCTTCAAAGCCACAGATACATTATCAACCTATGGATCAACCGATTCAGCCGCGTTTTTTCTTTCTCGTTTTAATGCCATTGAACACGTCTTTTGATCAGATTGACAGCTACGGTGAGACGATCTCCAGTAAAAGCTCCGTAAAAGGTACGTGTTGTGATGTCTGTGTTTGCTTTCCCTGTTGCGAGATCGGATCGCTTAGATACTATACTTAAATAATCTGTGGAGTCTCAGCTTTAATCGGATATATTGTATGTGCAGTTTCGATAAGTAATAAGGGTATCTTTATTTTGAATTGTGTGCTAAAGTGCGTTAGCATTTAAAAAAAAAAAAAGAATAAAACCGCACGTCCCTGCGGTGTGAATACCGCGCATGCGCATACCGCGGTTATCGCCATGACACGGTATATCGTTCAGCCCTACTTTGAACAGCTGAGAGAGCAGGGTAATGCCCATATGTTGAGTGCATATTCTACCTCATGCTAACAGAAGGATCTTTTAATATTCTCATCACTGAACGGCTCCTGACTAAAACCCTGTGGCCTTAAAGACGGAGTATAGATAGATGGATACTTTATTAATCCCAAATTGGGAAATTATTTTGTTACAGAACCAGCGTGCTCAACATTAAAATAAAAATACTTAAAAAGTGGAAAAGAGTTAACAATTAAAAATGAAAAATAGTATATCAAATATGCTGGATGATTAAAATGTTCTTGGGGAGGCGTGTGGTGCAATGGGTTGAGCGTTGGTGTTGGGATCAGGGGGTCACAGGTTCAAACCCCACTGCAGTCAGCATGTCCCTGAGACCCTTCACCCCAAAGTGCTCCTGTGGGGATTGTCCACAGTATTGAGTATGTAAGTCGCTTTGGATAAAAGCGTCTAACAAGTGACATGTAATGTAATAATGTTATTTTTTAAAAAGGTCAAAAATACTGCAGGAACAGGCGGTGTACATAACTTTCTTAGTGAGTTACTCAAATGAGTACCAGGAGCCAATGTTTGGTACTCAGGGCTGCCCCTCTGTTTTGCGAACGTCGACGGGGGGAGGGGGGTGGGCGCTAGCGGAGCAAGCGCCAGAAGTTGTGGCACAAACCCGTTGTACAGACCGACGTTAACAGCAGCCCCGTCTGTGCGCACGGCGACCGGCTCTGTCGTCCAGCGATCGCAGCGCCTTCTGGAAATGCTTCACAAGTCCGCCGGTACGCAAATGCGCTTAGTGACACAAGTGACGGTACGCATTTCAGATGTTTGCCGCGCATGCGTACCAGTTATGTGCACCCCTGCTTATAATGTACTGTATATACATATGATGGTATATCATTTACAGATGTACAGAATACTTGTGATCTCTTAATGAAGAATCTGGATTTATTACAATTTGGACCCCTCTCTAGCGGCCATTGTTTCTCAGATTTATAATAACATATTGTACTAAACGCTATCAATTCTGTGATGATTGGACGCTGAAACGTCTCCAGAAACAAATCAGATGGGACTAGCAACATGAGCTAAATAAGCCACATCACAATTTACAGGCCGACTTCCTGGGGGAAATATGACTAACTGTAGGCGGTAAGAGATTGCTTTCAACATATTGGGCGCACCAATAAAGGCCTTTAATAATGTTGATAAATTTGAGTTTTGGCCGATATTCATTTTAAATATTAACATTTTAAAAGGATCTCTTAATTTCATTTTTACCCAAGACACTTTTCCTGTTGTAAGATGAGCCTTGTCATTGTTTTTAAACTACCTCAAGCATACTGTATCTTTTAACACATTTAATACAACAACCAACGTATATGAAAATACTTATACTAGTATATCGTTGATGAGTTTATTTTCTGACACATTAGCTTGTTTTATTTCGGGTCCAACTTTTTGCTTTTACATCCAAAGTGGTTTAGATATTCTGGATAAGTTTATCTTAAAACTGCTTGTTTTTTTCCTAGTCCCTTTTTCTATTCCCTTGATCCTCTTACGCAACGTCTGTTATTGCAAATCAACAACCTCTGGAATGCCCAAATTGACCAATCAGAATCGAGTATTCAACTAAGTGGTGTAACAGAATATCATAATGAAATGTAACATTAGGGAGGTGTATATATGTTTCTTGGTGTGTTTAAAAAGGCAGTCCCTTTGCCCTTAATACAGTCTTTAAATGGACGTAGCGTTGTTTCTACCCGGAGCTGTTTGTTGTGCCTTCCTGCTCTTAATCTGCATGCACCGACCTTTAAGAGCTGAAGATCCAATGAGGGGTCAGAGGTCAGTAGCTCTGCCCTGCAGCTTTATGCCATGCTGTCCACATAATTAACCATCATGGTAATCGCTGCTCATTAAAGTGCTGCAGCCATCCGAGCTGTGTTTTATACTGTACTTACATAAGCCTGCCTTCAAGCCTGTGTGTGTTTGAGAGAAAAGGCATATAGGTTACATGTTCCTGTGTGTTGAAGCTAAAGGTTGTTTACTGTTCCATCTATCTGCTCTATCTGCTCTAATACCACTTAATCATTAACTCATCAATTACGTAACTCTGAGAAATGTGGAGTCAGGTTGTTTTGTCAAAATGCTCCCAAGCAACATTTAAGATTATACATTTTTTTCTTCAGCGCACATTTTTGAACAAATAGTTCCTCTGTGTTAAGGATAAATAATGTAACTAGGTATGAGGTATGTCAATCTCAGAAATCTTTTTTTTTCCGTGTCAAAATTGTTTCTATATCTAGTCCAGTCAGCGCTTCTAGACTAGTGCAGTGATGATTAGTATTAGTGCGACCCGGAAGCATTGCAAGGGTTCCCTTGACAAAAAGCGATGGTATATTGCAGAAAATAAGCTTATAATAATAATAATAATACCACTTTGAGATTTTTAAAGGGTAAATGCAATCGACAAATGAGAAAAAGCTAATGTTGGGCTATAAAGGAGCTACAGCACGGTCACATGACTTCACGTCACCACCGCTAAGCTAAAGGCGGCTAATGTTGGGTTATAAAGGAACTACAGCACGGTCACATGACTTCACGTCACCACCGCTAAGCTAAAGGCGGCTAATGTTGGGTTATAAAGGAACTACAGCACGGTCACATGACTTCACGTCACCACCGCAAAGCTAAAGGCGGCTAATGTTGGGTTATAAAGGAACTACAGCACGGTCACATGACTTCACGTCACCACCGCTAAGCTAAAGGCGGCTAATGTTGGGCTATAAAGGAACTACAGCACGGTCACATGACTTCACGTCACCACCGCTAAGCTAAAGGTGGCTAATGTTGGGCTATAAAGGAACTACAGAACGGTCACATGACTTCACGTCACCACCGCTAAGCTAAAGGACGCTAATGTTGGGCTATAAAGGAACTACAGCACGGTCACATGACTTCACGTCACCACCGCTAAGCTAAAGGAGTCTAATGTTGGGCTATAAAGGAACTACAGCACGGTCACATGACTTCACGTCACCACCGCTAAGCTAAAGGTGGCTAATGTTGGGCTATAAAGGAACTACAGCACGGTCACATGACTTCACGTCACCACCTCTAAGCTAAAGGCGGCTAATGTTGTGCGTGATGACGTTGAGTAATCGCATTTAGACACTTGATAGCAACTAAATGACCTAATATTGCATTTCCTGCAATTTGCTCTTGTCCGTATTCTGTCCTAATTAACCTGTATTGGTCTTTTTGTTTTTCCTCAGGCACTGGCTGGCCACCTACTTTGTCATCTGGTTCGGTGTGCCCTACATGGCGTACGACATCTTCGCCATGTACCTCAGTCACTACCATCGCTTCCGCGTCAAAGGGCACGAGGACTACAAGCGCCATTCGCTGAGGACGATAAGCACCTTCGTGCGCAGAGAGTTCCTGCTGGTGTTGCATCACATCGCCCTGCTAACCATCCTGCTGCCCGTCACGCTGGTGAGGGAATAGGTTTTTATTTTTTAAACCTATTCTTTATTAGTTATTTTCTCATATTCCCCTTTACATCCATAGCACTCCTATAGAGAGGTGCAGGGATGACGTATTTACCCGAAAGTTAGCTGCGCATGAGTTCCCTCGACTAAAAAGCAATGGGATTTCTCCATAGGATTTTGGAAACTAGCTCGAAATAAGGTCTGTGGAAAACGAACCTGTTTGATGAATGCACGTTTTGTTCAGCCAGATAATCTCCACATGTCTGCCCTACTTTTATAATGTTCGAATCATAAATCTAATGTCCAGAAGCAAAATGCTAATGTTATGCTATTAAGGAACTACAGCCGAGTCCAGCAGCACGACTTCAACGTCACGCCAACTCAAGATCTATATTCAAACACACAGATTCTAAATGGAACGAGTTGAAGCGTTTGTTTTAACAGTCTGCAGGAGGCAGGGACTTGCTTTCAAGCAGAACAGAAACTAACTTAGAGGAGTGTTTACGTGTTCGGCGTAATGACGTACAACGGCCTCCACGACTTCTGTAGTCCTATTCAGCCACTTGGTAACAACCATCGTTTTTCAGACACGTCAACTCTTCAGAAATCACCAGTGGGGTCACTGCTGATGGATTTAATGTCCTAGAACAAAACGTGATCCGTCTCTTCAATGTGTCTCAACCACAGACCTTATTCCAGATATTTTTCCAAAATCCTATGGAGAGATCCCATTGGCTCTGAGACGAGGGAACAGGAAGTGGTGAAATGCTGACTCACTTCCGGGTTTTAGGACTCGTCACTGCATCACTCTATGGCCCAATCCAAAACCATGCCCTACACCCTACCCCTACACACTCCCCCTCCGTGACGGTGTGAACTCCGTGGAGTGACACATGAGGCTCCCTCCTGTCAGATGGAGGGAGTAAATACAGCAGCAAGCTTTGGGACGGCCTCCTCTCTCTCCCCTCTCTCCCCTCTCTCCCCTCTCTCCGGCAGAAACAGGAAATGCCGTAACTGTATGTAACAACGGTTTCAAATCAGCATCTCTTAGACAAAAAGTTTAAATTAATAACTCAAATAAAACTCCAAACATCTTTAGTTTTAAACCTGATGTTTATAAGCTTCGTAGTTTTTGCAACAGTCTGTAAATATACACAACTTTATAATAAAATGCACACATTTACCTTTTTCTAGACTAAACACAGATATGATCCTAAGTTAAAAACATATGAGGTTATCATGAGGTTGTAAACATCGCAGTTTATCAGTGGATGTTTGCTGGAACTGTTTGTAAACAGCTTGTTTCCTGACGGACACACACAGCGTGACTCCGGTCAGGTAGAGACCGGTCTCAAGTCAGCACCGCTGCAGACTCGCTGTTTGAGGGCTTGATAGCCCACTCCCCCTCCACACTTGTTGGTTTGGAACAGCACTTAATATGGCGGACCCTCCGCGCAAACGGAGGGGTAGGGTGTAGGGGGCGGTTTGGGATTGGGCCTATATCAAGCCCCCAGGAAGTGCGCCGGACTCTGGTGAAAATATTCGTTGTGTCCAAACGGTGGTACTACACTTCCGTATCAGTCCGTCACTGGGCCCAGAAAGACTTTCCCCCATTGAGTAACATTGGGAAAGAGACGTCTGTAAATCAGCGGATACTTTTTTTTATACAAAATAAACTACCCAGTATGAACTATGTTATAGCCCTTATTAGAATCATTCGGTCCTTAAAGTTGTAAAATGCACTAAAAGCCGAATCTAGATTTATTTTCTGTCTCCATTCATTCTACTGAGCCGAGAGTGGGAGCTCGGGGGGCGGGGCTGAGGGGGCGCATGCTCTGAGCGCACATACGGGTTCTTCTGCTCTGACAGCCAGGCATGCTGGGTAATCTGTGACGTTTCGCTCTCTCAAAAGTTGGGCCATTTTGTCCTCATGGGCCAATGAGCAGCTCTCATAGGAAAGAACGAGACCCCGTCTCCCACGCTGTATCCAGTTCTTATTATACATCCATGCTCTATTTAGATGAGCAGTTTCTTTAGAGAGGGGTCCCAACATGTAGAAGGTCTCAAATCCAAGAAATTCATCATGAGAATATGAACAACTAAACGTATAGAAATCAAATCAATATTAACACTGATAACAAAAATAAAAGATGGGTTATGTAAGGTCATCCTACATATTACAATAATACAGTCCAATATACCACAACATTTCAAAAATGAGGGAATAGGTTTTAATGATTAAATTAATATAAGAATAATATCTGTCAAATGGATGGAAGGTTTTAGTTTTTAAATGCTTCAAGAAATAAAAAAAATGACAAATATAGAGATAAATACTTTTTAAAGGCATGTCTTTTTTAATTAATTATTTTAATGAACTTTTTAAATGTCTTTTTAAATCATCAGTTAATATTTAATACACATTTAAGGAGGAGATTGATTAAACGAGGAATCAATTCCTAATAATTTTTCATGAAATATTGATAATAATCGAGTTTCTTAGGAATCCCTCAGCCATAGTGTGTCGTGCATTTCCCAAAACATCTGGTCCTTTGTTATCAGTTAGTGAATACTTAGTCTGAAATGATCAGTGAGGGTTCAGACTGGTGTGTGTGTGTGTGTGTGTGTGTGTGTGTGTGTGTGTGTGTGTGTGTGTGTGTGTGTGTGTGTGTGTGTGTGTGTGTGTGTGTGTGTGTGTGTGTGTGTGTGTGTGTGTGTGTGTGTGTGTGTGTGTGTGTGTGTGTGTGTGTGTGTGTGTGTGTGTGTGTGTGTGTGTGTGTGTGTGTGTGTGTGTGTGTGTGTGTGTGTGTGTGTGTGTGTGTGTGTGTGTGTGTGTGTGTGTGTGTGTGTGTGTGTGTGTGTGTGTGTGTGTGTGTGTGTGTGTGTGTGTGTGTGTGTGTGTGTGTGTGTGTGTGTGTGTGTGTGTGTGTGTGTGTGTGTGTGTGTGTGTGTGTGTGTGTGTGTGTGTGTGTGTGTGTGTGTGTGTGTGTGTGTGTGTGTGTGTGTGTGTGTGTGTGTGTGTGTGTGTGTGTGTGTGTGTGTGTGTGTGTGTGTGTGTGTGTGTGTGTGTGGGGCTGTGGCTGTGGCTGTGGCTGTGGCTGTGGCTGTGTGGCTGCGAAACTCCGAAACTCGAAGCTGCCAGAAACGTAGAAAGGAGTATTGATGGGTATCGAGAAAACGGTGCAAATTTGGTACCGTTTTCCTGATTGGCCTGTACCCAAATACCGATAAGCTGTTTCAAATATAACACCCTTTAAATGTGAAGCTAACAAAGTGGCTGCTAACGTTAGCATTAAACCTCAGAGCCTCCAATCTCCGACAATTAACTTTTTTTTTAATAAACAAAAAACTGTGATTATAATGTTGGTGGTGGGCTAACTAATACAGGAGATCCCAAATCTTTGTTCTTTAAATGTTGTTTATACATCGACTCTTTTTATAAACCTTAGTAAACACTACCAAGTCAACCATACATTTCTATAGCACATTTAAAAAAACTATTCTTAAATTCTTCACACTTTGACCCTATGCATGCACTCCTCTAAGACAGCAGACTTATCACCTGCTTTTCAAGTTGTTGCAAAGGCACTAATGCAATAAAAACTGTCAGGACAAAGAGAGTTAAAGGCTTAATGATGGGATACAGGTGTTGGTTGAATGTAAAGTCAGTTGTTAAGTGATTGCAGAAGCAGAGGTACTGTGGTCCACGAGGACCTTTAGTGCAGGTATGATTGCCAAATTGGAAACCTGCTGAACCGTTAAACTCCCGAGTTCACTGTGAACACAGTTTGAGCAGTAAAGCGTGCAATGAAGTTCATTAAAGAACCCCATTTTCTGAGTAAATAGAGGTCTAATGGAAATCTGATGATTCCAGTGTTGGGTCAGAAAATGCTCCACTTCACATCATACTGGTCGTATTCAGAGCCTTCTGTTTTCTTAATCAAAGTACACTTTACTACGCAGTTCGATATGTTTGTTTGGGACATTTCTCCATTCTGTCCTCAATTGCACTTTTTAAAATTGCACTAGTCCAAATTGTAGTTTCAATAAAGTTATGACAAAAAGAGTCCTCTCCTGCTGATGTTCAGGTGTATATCAGTATGTAGTGTCTCTACTTTAAAGAGTCCTCTCCTGCTGATGTTCAGTTGTATATCAGTATGTAGTGTCTCTACTTTAAAGAGTCCTCTCCTGCTGATGTTCAGGTGTATATCAGTATGTAGTGTCTCTACTTTAAAGAGTCCTCTCCTGCTGATGTTCAGGTGTATATCAGTATGTAGTGTCTCTACTTTAAAGAGTCCTCTCCTGCTGATGTTCAGGTGTATATCAGTATGTAGTGTCTCTACTTTATAGAGTTCTCTCCTGCTGATGTTCAGGTGTATATCAGTATGTAGTGTCTCTACTTTAAAGAGTCCTCTCCTGCTGATGTTCAGGTGTATATCAGTATGTAGTGTCTCTACTTTAAAGAGTCCTCTCCTGCTGATGTTCAGGTGTATATCAGTATGTAGTGTCTCTACTTTAAAGAGTCCTCTCCTGCTGATGTTCAGGTGTGTATCAGTATGTAGTGTCTCTACTTTAAAGAGTCCTCTCCTGCTGATGTTCAGGTGTATATCAGTATGTAGTGTCTCTACTTTAAAGAGTCCTCTCCTGCTGATGTTCAGGTGTATATCAGTATGTAGTGTCTCTACTTTAAAGAGTCCTCTCCTGCTGATGTTCAGGTGTATATCAGTATGTAGTGTCTCTACTTTAAAGAGTCCTCTCCTGCTGATGTTCAGGTGTATATCAGTATGTAGTGTCTCTACTTTAAAGAGTCCTCTCCTGCTGATGTTCAGGTGTATATCAGTATGTAGTGTCTCTACTTTATAGAGTTCTCTCCTGCTGATGTTCAGGTGTATATCAGTATGTAGTGTCTCTACTTTAAAGAGTCCTCTCCTGCTGATGTTCAGGTGTATATCAGTATGTAGTGTCTCTACTTTAAAGAGTCCTCTCCCGCTGATGTTCAGGTGTATATCAGTATGTAGTGTCTCTACTTTAAAGAGTCCTCTCCTGCTGATGTTCAGGTGTGTATCAGTTTGTAGTGTCTCTACTTTAAAGAGTCCTCTCCTGCTGATGTTCAGGTGTATATCAGTATGTAGTGTCTCTACTTTAAAGAGTCCTCTCCTGCTGATGTTCAGGTGTATATCAGTATGTAGTGTCTCTACTTTAAAGAGTCCTCTCCCGCTGATGTTCAGGTGTATATCAGTATGTAGTGTCTCTACTTTAAAGAGTCCTCTCCTGCTGATGTTCAGGTGTATATCAGTATGTAGTGTCTCTACTTTAAAGAGTCCTCTCCTGCTGTTGTTCAGGTGTATATCAGTATGTAGTGTCTCTACTTTAAAGAGTCCTCTCCTGCTGATGTTCAGGTGTGTATCAGTATGTAGTGTCTCTACTTTAAAGAGTCCTCTCCTGCTGATGTTCAGGTGTATATCAGTATGTAGTGTCTCTACTTTAAAGAGTCCTCTCCTGCTGATGTTCAGGTGTATATCAGTATGTAGTGTCTCTACTTTAAAGAGTCCTCTCCTGCTGATGTTCAGGTGTATATCAGTATGTAGTGTCTCTACTTTAAAGAGTCCTCTCCTGCTGATGTTCAGGTGTATATCAGTATGTAGTCCTCTAGTCCAAATTGTAGTTTCAATAACGTTACGATTATTCTGCATACTTAGTGTAGTGACTTTTAAACCTAATCTATACTTAAGCCACTGAGCGATGTGGATGGGAGAACTTGCGTGTTCCAGACGATAAAACAATAATTAAAAACATTATTAAAAAGCACAATAGCTAGAAACATATACAAGTTTTTAGCTGAGAAAGACTCTTTGCTTCTGTCCCACACACCTGAATCTGACCACTCAGTGATTACATATAAGATAAGATGGACCTATATGTGGGGAAATTCACTATATACACTCACAAGTGAATGCTCCATCCTGTGTTCAATGACAGAACTGCATGTTACATTAAACTTGTGCAGATCAAAACAAACAAAATACATTATGGCTCCAACACTTAGTATTTATGTAGCGTAGAGTTTACAGGAGCCACTCTCCTCTCCATGTATTATCTCAGGTTAGCAGGCCAGGTGCAGTTGAAACCCGGCCCTTTTGTTTGCAGTGGCAATATGAGATCACATTACCCTTCATTATTCAGCTGCAGTCATCTTCCCTTGTCTCTAAACTCACCGCCCGCCCTCCGACTCTCCTCTTGTTCGCACATGAGATCCTGATCGCCCTGTTGGTGTTCTTATTTCATTAAAAAACGCATAATCCCGTTTATTACAAGGCTACGTACTAAATAAACCAATGACTTCACTCACTATAATGATTTAAAATGACCTTATTGATCTGTTGATTTAGTGTTTACTTCCTGTCGGTCTTCTTCTGCTGTTCCCTTTAGTGTTTACTTCCTGTCGGTCTTCTTCTGCTGTTCCCTTTAGTGTTTACTTCCTGTCGGTCTTCTTCTGCTGTTCCCTTTAGTGTTTACTTCCTGTCTGTCTTCTTCTGCTGTTCCCTTTAGTGTTTACTTCCTGTCTCTCTTCTGCTGTTCCCTTTAGTGTTTACTTCCTGTCAGTCTTCTTCTGCTGTTCCCTTTAGTGTTTACTTCCTGTCCGTCTGTCTTCTTCTGCTGTTCCCTTTAGTGTTTACTTCCTGTCGGTCTTCTTCTGCTGTTCCCTTTAGTGTTTTCTTCTGATGTTCCCTTTAGTGTTTACTTTCTCTCTGTCTTCTTCTGCTGTTCCCTTTAGTGTTTACTTCCTGTCTGTCTTCTTCTGCTGTTCCCTTTAGTGTTTACTTCCTGTCTGTCTTCTTCTGCTGTTCCCTTTAGTGTTTACTTCCTGTCTGTCTTCTTCTCAATCCCTTCTCAATGTGTTTTCAGTGCATTACACAAACATGTTTTCAAGCACCATATTATTGCAATTTGAACACCTGTAACACACTTTGAAGCAGTTTGAACACGGCCACACTGAATTGGAAAAAGCCTCATAACAACACAGAAGAAACTGGGGTAGATTTTGTATAAGATGGGCTTGAAGCTCACCTAGCAATGTGCAAAGTTTGCAGTCTCTACATCCTGATATTTACACAGGTTTTTAATGATTGTACAGTCATTATGACAATCAGGCATTTATACAGGTGTGCAGTGTTACAGAAGATTGCTTTTATATTTTGATGTGATCTTTTTCTAGCTTATGGCTAACGGGGAACTTTTAAATAAATCCTCACACAGATGGTAAGCATTAGACGCTACCAACCACAATTACACCTATTGTGCTCAGTGGCTCCAGGCAAATTAGCGGAGGGGAGGGGGGCTAACAACGTGGGTTAGTTTGAACTCGTTCTCAGGTTACAATTATAGGATTAAGAGTGAAGCTGCCATTGAAGAAACCTCTGATTGTTCTCTGCTTGGCATCGATAAAGTACTCCCAAGTTAACAGCTTTTCAGGAGTGTATGAAAGTGTTTGACAGGTAAAATATCCAGGGAGATCACAGTTTAAAAGGGCGCTATCCTAGTCATTTTCTGCAGCACCTCTTTTCACCCTCTGTCTGAAACCAGAGCCCAGTCTGCTCTGATTGGTTAGCTGGTCGGCTCTGTTGTGATTGGTCAACAGCTTAGAGATGTCCCGCCCCTTAAACTCTTATCCCGTACAAGGTGTTGGAGCGCTAGCCAATAGAAGTGTGAGTGTTCCATAGGGATTTCACTATAGAATAGAATATATCTTTATCACCATCATCATCATACCAAGTACAACACCATTTCTTTGGCAACTTTCACTGCAGTAAAAAATAGGCACAAATAAATAGATAAATAAGAGTGGTAAAAGCAGAAGTCGTAGCGATGACAGTGCAACGAGATACAATTAAATGTCAATGTGCATATTTACACTTACAGTCTAAAAACGTTACATTTACAAATATAAATTTAGTGTATTTCTAACTGAGTGTTCATAAACGGTTATAGTAACCAAATGATGCAAGTGAAATAGCCATAAATATTTCTAAATAGTAGTGGTTGCAGTCTATGTCCCAGAACTTAGGGAATTTTGCCTTTGCAGATCATTTACATGCACTAAAACGTATAGAACACACTACAGGAAAGGGATTAAAACCCCCGAATATGGCATCTTTAATTATGCCTTATACCACATGTCGGATCAACATAGTGTAAGGTATCACTCGTCCATGGCAGGTGAGGTAGTTTGTTAGGTGGTGTAAAGTTCCCCTCTGTGGTCTCAGTCTTTATTTCCCGGGCAGATGGCGAGGCCTCATGCTTTATTCATCCTCCACCAGACGTCTTTTGTCTGCAGTCTCTATCCGTCCTCACTGACTCACCTGTTCTAGGATCTCTAACCACACAGCGCGCAGCCACTGGTCAATATTTGAAAGCTTCATTCACTACTTATGTTCAGGACACTCACTCACGCTAGCTCTCTTTACCCATGGTGAAGTTGTGGTAGAATAAGATACCTCCCTTTTGTGGTGGTGCCAATGTACCAGCACAACCAGAGAATGAAAGGAAAGAGATTTACGAGTACGTCATATACAGATCACAATTTACTCCAAAATACTTATTTCCCACAGTTGAATGCAAATCAATTTGTCCATTTCTCGATTTTCTTTTTGATATTCTTACTCTGTTAAAATAAACCTACCATTAAAATGATAGACTGTTAATTTCTTTGTAAGTGGGCAAACTTACCAAATCTGCAAGGGATCAAATACTTATTTCCTCCACTAAGTACATATACAGATCATAATTTACTCCAACCCTATATTATCATTTATAAGAATGAACCAAAAACCATTAACTTCTGTTTTTTTATTTATTCTAGAAATACATATGGTTGGTAACCCTACATGAGATTGATTTATATTTTGATGTCAGGTTTATTAGCTCATGGCTAAAGGTGGACTTTTAAATAAATTCTCACACAGATGGTAAGCATTAAGGCCCTGACACACCAAACTGACACCAAAGAAGCAACCGGAAGACAGACTGCGTGATATATACAAACAACAAATAGCGTGTGTTCCATTTTCACTCTCGTCCATCAGACTGTTTCACAGACTGTTTCACATAGCGACTTATAATCTGAAAACATGTTTAGTGCGGTACTGGAAAATGAAAAATAATAGCCGCCTGTGTGTGCCTTCTTCACTTCCGTTTCGATTCTCATGCACTGATTCGCTAAGCTGAACAGCCAATCAGAGTGATTTCTTTGGCCGACAGCCTCCAACATGTTGAATCGGCGGCGGAAGGTGTCGGCACGGCCGAAAAGACACGACGGTGCAGGACACAACAATCTGAGTAGGGCGACAGGACGCTCATCGACGGCCAGACATCTATCGGCGGCCGAAATCAGCTCGGTGTGTCCGGGCCTTTAGACGTTAAAAACCACAATTACACCTCGAGTCCTCAGTGGCTTCAGGCAAATTTGCGGACGGTTAGTTTTAACTCGTTCTCAGGTTACAATTATAGGATTAACACTGAAGCTGCCACTGTTTTATTCTAGAAATACATATTGTTGGTAACTAGGGGTGCAACAACTAATCGACTTAATCGATTAAAATCAATGACCAAATTAGTTGCCAACTAATTCAGTCGTCGATTCGTTGGTGACGTCATCACGTGTGTTTTACGCGCCGTTAAGCTCCAACGTTATCGGTCTTTTTATCGGTACTGGAGACATTTAAAAAATATATGTCATGTATTATTGCTACAAAAACATTATATCGCAGTCTTAGTGTCGCCAACTCGTTTCTAATATGCAAAAACACAAACAAATGCGTCTATGATGTATTTTCGATCTTTCCAATCCAGACGAGATCTCTCTCTCCCCCGTCTGTGTGCGAGGGGGCGGGGCAGTTTACACACACACAGCTGCTACATGCAGCAACACACGGTGGGGATGGCGGAGAGAAGCGCTCCAAGGTGTGGTTAAACTTTACCCGTGTCGATGTCGACAATGCTCGTTGCCAAAAGTGCAATAAGAGTTTAGCATGTGAGGGCGGTAACACGAGCAATTTGTCTAAACATTTAGCAAAAGTGCTCCACATCCAGACGGAGGAATGCACCGGGTTCCACTGTCTTTCTAGCAGCTCTGTAGCCCCATCCACGAGTAACGTTTCCACGTCAGGTGTTCTGTATGCTAGCAGCAACACACGGAGTTAACTACATGATACAAACATGGGTTAATGATTAGAGGAAACTGAGTTATTTAGTTTGTTAAAGTTTCAGCTATTCTGTTTACAGTTCTGTCATCAGATTATTTAATACCATTTGTTAAAACATTGTTGTTTCTTTTGATGTGAAATATTATTTATTTCATTTAAATAAAAAGCAATGTTAATTCTGTTCACAATTTAAGTTAAATTAATAATATATGTATTTTTGAATCAAGTATTAATCTTTATTGTCTTCATTGTTAGTTTCCACATGCCTAAAACAACTTCAAGCTAAATCTAAAAGTTGATGGCTAAATAAGAGCGTTTGAGAAATTGTGCAAGGCAGAATAGTCGATTAATCGATTCATTAATCGATTATCAAATTAGTCGTTTGTTGCATTGCAGCCCTATTGGTAACCCTACATGAGATAGATTTTATAATTTGATGTCAGGTTTTTTAGCTCATGGCTTATCTGATCAATATTAGAATCAGTGGTTGACATAAAGTTATATCATCTGTTAGTAAGATATTCCTAAACTTTCATTTGATGAGAAATAACACTATGGAGTTTTCCATATTTACTTTAGGAGTGTCTAGACTAGATTGTGATGTTCCAATATCTGACCTTCTGGACCAAATACAAGGTCCTTCCTGTCGGTCTTAAAGGGAGGGAATGCTCACGACACGCATTTTTAAATAATTATCATCCGCTAAAACGGACCGGTCTCTGCCAGTCTTTTTTTTTTTTTTTTTAATCCGATGACGTTATCAGTGATTTTAAACTGATTAATTACCTAAATAACATCAACCCTGTGGGCGGCGCCATTTTGACGAGTCACATGACTTATTTTACCGGAAGTGACGTGAACTATGCGTTTGGTGTCGAGGACAAATTGACGTATGTGCTTTGTTCATGTTGTTTACTCTAGTTACTCTCTCAATTCTATAGAAATATGCCTCATTGTATCGCGAAACATTGCCACAATTCGGATAGGAACATTCCACGGAATGCTCGTTCCATCTATTGCCAACGGGTAAGCGTAGGAAGTACGTTCGGAGGCAGTGGCTAGCGAAATGTGCTCGGCCCAAACCGAAAGATCCACAGGCGCATGTATGCAGCGAACATTTCAAGTTTCCGGACGACTACTCTGAGAGTATGATGAAACATAAAATGGGATTGCACTGCCAATGCCAGCCAGCGTAAGCACCTTACGCAGCAGACTTTACTTATTGTTTACTACGTAAGGAAGCAGGAATTGCAGGACCCAGAGCACACGGAGCACAGAGCGGACAGCAGATAACGGAATTACAGTTTTATTGCTTATAGATTATCAGAACATTTCAAAGGGGACACAGCCACATTGGATAATGGATTAACTATATCATCATTTTTATCGTTTTAATGCCATTGAAGACTAGTTTAGACCAGGCAAAGAGGAAGGTAAGCCATTAGCCTAGCGCATGTTAGTACCTAGCGCCTCTTGTTTTGATGTACGTTTTTGTTGATAACGTTGCGAGTTTGTATCTTTCAGTGTTGAGGTGGGCACCGTTAGATTCTGTGTCTTTACGATCATAAACGATGTGTTGGATGTGCAGCTAGGATAAGTAATAAGGGAGCTAGGAGTGATTTTCGGTGCAGTAATAGGTTAGCATTTTTCGCTCGGGGCTAATTCAGAGGCTCACTGTTAGCATTGTGTGTTTTTTTTTGAAGAAAAAAATGAAAAAGATCAGTTAAATGAGTTTTTTTCCCGTTATATGGATATAAAATATTCATAGTTTATTAAATATTAAGGTTCCTTAGACGTTGTTTCCTGAAAATGACGCGATTTCGGCCCCGGAACCGGGTCCGTGGGGCCTAAGAGGATAACAGAGTATGTTGTTTATTTTTTTTACAGTTGTATTTGGATGGAATGAATACCTATAGTGATAATTCAAAGTAAGTCCGTCTGGACTTTATTTTTCTAAACTTCTTCCTCGGCTGACGAGTCCGAACTCAAATACTCCGCCATGTTTTCGTGGTGTGTTTACAAAGTGAACGCATAGATGATGTCACGACCTAGTTTTTCGGATCATGTGACTACTGAAAATGGCCAAAATGGCAGCTGCCTGACGGAATATACAGGTTTTGATCAAAAAGAGCTATAAAATCATTATTTACCGGGGAATATCGCTGATTTCTTCAGGGTATGGTTTAAACATAATGTTTCACTAAATACTGAAGTTTTGATTAACTATCTAATGACTGGAGCCTTCCTTTAAATAGACTAAGTCATGCCTTTTGTTTTGTAGACATGAGTGGAGTTGTCCATTGTGCTCCAGTCTGTTGTTGGTTGTTGCCGGGCGATTTCCCTTAACTCGTAAAGTTGGGACATATCACACGGCCGCGTCGACTTTACGAGGCGCTTGGATTTGGATTTGGATTTGGAGTAGTTACAAGTGTGCAGGGCTTCAAAATGACGCTCTCACCCAATCAGCACGTCTTCAACTAAACCTGTGTTTACTAAAAATGAATAGATGTGCTTAACAAGAAACACCAACCAAGAGCAAAAGATGTCTGTCCTCTTCAAACCTTTTAATTTTGATCCACAGGTGCGTTAAACAGAAATCTTCTGTAATTATCCTGTATCTTTTCCAGCCATACATATTGCAGTTAAACCTGAAATTGTTAAGTCTGTTTCTTCTTATATTAAGCAGCTGTAATCTGTATATAAACCGGATTATAGCACAACAGGTAAAGGGGGAATTATAACTAACTGCAGTTCTGTTTAATAATGGCAAACCTTTATTTCTACCCGACTACAGTGGAGTCTTTCTGGATGAAATGACAACTGTTGCATAAGATTTTGTATGCCACCTTTATTCCAAATGTATGAGAATTAAACCTCGATAGACGCGTTTAAAACCGGATATGTCTATTGAATCCTCTCTGGGCATAATGCCTCTGAGACTGTTCCACAAAGTGTCCTTGAACGTCAGCTGTGTCTGTTTGTTATTTGTTTCCATGCTCATGTTTGTTTGCTCACAGTTTGTGTGTGTGTGTGTGTGTGTTCCTCAGTTCTTCAGAAGGGAACAGGGAGACTTCTTCATTGGCTGCTTGTTTCTAACGGAGCTCAGCACACCCTTCGTCTCCATGGGGAAGATACTGATCCAGGTGAGCAAACACACACGTGCTGACACCAGATGCATGCTGGGAAGTCACACACCTGTCATCAGAACACTTTATTCATCACGAATATAGATACATTTTTTATATATATTTTATAAACAGAAAAATGTCAGTAAAATGTCTATTAAAAAAATAATACAAATATTTATATAAACACAGGAATGTTATTGATTGATATTGATACATTTTTATTTCGAACAAGTAAAATAAATAATTACAAAAACAAAACAAATGTTGCAGTGCATAGTCATGTAAGAGAAATCAAAACAAAAAATGACATTTACAACAACAACAGCATTAGCAACATAAACAGTGCCATATCTAGTGTTCGATAAGGAGTGAGAAGAAGTACAATTTATTTAATCTCACCCCCTTGTCCCTAAATGATTTATTTATAATCTATAATCTGCAATAATTATCATTTTTATGCATTATTATTGATATTATTAGTATTATTAATCGGCTTTACCTGTTGATTGACATGTTAGTGTGTTTTTGTTCTCTTAACAGGCTTTTTTTTTTACAAAACTGTGTCTCAGGGCTTCTTAACATTTAATAAACTATGAATGTGTCATACTCACTTAACGGGAAGAAACTAAGCTAACTGACAATATGAACTATTTTTACTGAAACAAAACACAAGTCTCACAAGAAGCGTCTAAATGAGCCCTGAGCGAAAAAATGCTCACGCACTTTTAGCACAGACGGACACAATAATTTACTTTTTTTTTTACTATGTTCAATCGGAATTTACTTTAAAAGAAAAAAAATCTATATTGATTCTGAATCTCCTACATCCAACTCACAGGTTTATCATTGCTTTGAGAAAAAAGATTATTAATGTTCCCCTTTTAGAAGTGAAGATATAGTCATTTGTTCTGGGCATGTCATTTTCGAGCCTGAGACCTGGAAAACAGGCCCGGGGCTTAACAGGTTGACCTCATCTGCAAAATGTCTCAGGTCACACTAACTTAATATCTAGAGAAGTTACTAGTCAATATTTCCCAGACCAAGGATCACAAAGGAGCTTATTGTTAGAAAATGGCAGAAACGCAAGAGGACATTTGACATTAATCACAACAGTTACAGCAAATAATGAAAATAAATCCATTGTATAGAGTCCAGAGCTGCTGAGCTGTGCAGGAATGTGGAGCTTCGGTGCAAATCAAGCGGCTTTATTGCACATGGAACAAAGGGCAACTCAAACCCATTGCTCTTTACCCCGGGGGGGCAGAAATCAAAAGCTGCGTTTGTCTTATAAGACTAATTGTTTAAAAGAGTTACTAAGAATGGTGGGTGTTAACACGGCCACAAGTTGTAGACTGTGCACGAATAGACAACTTGCATGCATGCAGACAACGTGTGAAGTGTACTGTTGTTGCGATAGAAATCAATGGAAATCCAAATACTGATAATACTGCTCAGGTGATGTGCAGTGACCTCCATTTCATCAATAATTAAGATGCACTGCTCAACAACAGAAACACACATCAGTCATGTGATCAGTGCCTGAGTATCAACATGTTGGGATTAGCTCAATATCAAACGCAAGAGAAAGAAATATCAAGAAGATGTTTTTACTGAAGTGCATTATGTAAGACAACAGAACAATGTGACCTTAGAAAATAAGAAACCAAGATATTTAGGATTTTGAAAAAATGGTTTTATTGATAGGAAAACCTGCCTTTCATGAAGCATGGTCAGGCAGTAGCCTAACACTGAAACACATGAGCACTAGGGTGGTCCTTAGTGCCATGTACATTTTCAAATTCATTTATTTTAAGCTCCAACCACCGGATTTCATTATGATAGTCAAGAAAACTCTCCTGGTGAATTTGATTCAAATTCCAACAACATTTACCCCCCCCTCATTGACCTTGAAGTGTAATCTTCCAGGTCGATGAGGGGGGGGAGGGTAAATGTTGTCAGATTGAGGAAAACATTGACCAGGAGAGTTTTCTTGACTAAGAGAATTTAATTCTGGGGGTTGGAGCTTAGACTTTCCCACTTTAAATTTTAAGGACCACCCTAATAAGCATGATCAGACCTGCTGAATGAAAACAGAACAAAGAAAGTGGAAACCATGAAGCAGACTCAGGCAGTAGAAGTATAGATTCACTCTGAAAGTATTAGAGAACAGAACAGCTTACAGAGAAGAGAGAACAGCTGATCCACTCAGAATTTGTATAAAGTCAGATTTATTTTCAAAGTTTAAAAAAGTAGTCAAATTTTGATAAAATATAGGACAAAAAAGTGAGGATTTATCTAAAAAGTCAGGAATTTGAAAAACGTAAGATTCTTTGAAAAAATAGTCAAAAGAAGAATAGAATTAAAAAAAAAAAAATCAAAAAATCAGATTGTTGTTAAAATAGTCCAAAATGTGATAATAAATAAAAAAAAAATGGAAAAGGGGGACGTTTGAAAAAAAAAATCAGGATTCTGCTCGAAATCCCCTTTCTTTTTTTTCTTCTTTTTTTTATAAAAGTAATCTGATTACCAACCAGTGGCGATCCTAGAGTCGGTGGGGGCCCTAGGCAAACATTCACTGAGGGCCCCTCGAGCCAGCTTCTCATCACCACGCACAGCCGACAGCAGCGTCATTTTTTCGAAAACTCAGAATTTAGAAAATACATTAAAATTACAAAAAAGGAGCATTTCAATTATGAAAGTTGAGAAAAACTTAAAAAGAAAAAATAGTCTGGATTTTAACATGATTAGGGCCACAAGAAATACAAATTAAGATCTCATAAATCAGATGCAGGCAGTAGGCGTATCGATTAACCCCTAAAGTATTATCCTACAGAACAGCTGACAGAGAAGAGAGAACAGCTGATCCTTTACAACAAACACTACATAATCTTTTTAGGTTTTAAGTGAAATCCTTCTAGATATCCACCTTTTTTAGAAATGTAATCTGATTACCCATTAACAGCAGTAATGCCTTCATTAGCTTCATCCACATTACTTCCTGTCAGTGTGTTTCAGTAAAGCCTTCCTCTAAGAATAGACTCGATGGCTTCCAGGTCTCTGCTGACATCTGGTGTGGGCAGAGAAAGAGCAAAGCGAAGCGTAGCTGCTCGTCTCCCTCCTTTGGCCTGAGTCAGCACTAACAGACAGTTTTACTGCTGATTCCTATCGATCTCAGTGTGGAGCAGCCATGGCTCCTGCATCATATAACAGGAGAACAGCACATTTGTTTTGGTCTGTTTGGCATGACAGAATAGTAAAGAAACTACAACAAAAAGGCACAGAAATAAAAATCTCATAACTAAGTCCCTGAGAGAAAATATATTTTAGGTTTTTATTTAAAAAAAGGAGAGTTTTATGAACTAATCCAACATATTTTACCACACCATCAGACTGTATTTTGTCTCAGCTTTAGCTAATGAAGGTGAGCATGCTAGAAATCATATAGTGGTGCAGACACAAGTCCTAAAACTCAGGGATGAGTCAGCATTTGACCACTTCCTCTCCTCTCAAGGGAACACTAGCCATGCTAACTTGTGGCCTACTCAAATACACAAGATAAGATATATGTGTATTCATCCCAGTTTGGGGAATTCCTTTGTCCCAGCAGCCCGTAGACAAGCATAGATGAGAGTAACAAATGACGGCTCCGCCCACTTTTGGGGGAAACCAAAGCTGTCATTTGAATGGCGGTTAATTCAAATTCTGAAGTTTTTGCCAATCCCATTAGAAATGTAAGAAAACCGTGGATCTTCAAAGAGCCCGATCACGATGACCAGTCAGGCAAAGAATTACATGAAGTCATTGGAAATCGACGATCGGGCTCGATGTATGGTTAAATAAAGCAGTAGGTGATCGATGTCTATAGATGAGAGTAACATCTACGTCACTTTACGGCCCCGCCCACTTTTGGGGGAAACAACGCTGTCATTTGAATGGCGATCGAGCCTGAAGCCACAGAGCTCTTCTGTTACTGTCCTTTCTTCTTGGAGGAAGTACAGAAACACATACTCTGGATTTGTTTTAATGTTTGAGGTGCAATAAACGACACAGCAGCTTGTTGGCTGTTAAAACTATTATTTTCTGCCTCGCTCATGAGAGTAACAGCTGGAGAAATTACAGCCTCGCCTACTGATTTTAATTTAACCATATATCGAGCCCGATCGTCGATTTCCAATGATTGAATGTAATTGTTTGCCTGTCTGGCCATCGTAACCGGGCTCTTTGAAGATCAGAAAATCCACGGTTTTCTTACATTTCTGATCGGATTGGCAAAAACTTCAGAATGTGTATCGACCGCCGTTCAAATGACAGCGTTGTTTCCCCCCAAAAGTGGGCGGGGCCGTAATTTTCGCCCAGAAGTGACGTAGGTGTTGCTCTCATCTATTGCACACGAATACAATACGAATCCCCAATGAACAATCACACCTTGAACTTTATGTATATATGTCATGATGTATGTATTTGCCCAGTGCTGTGTATTGTACGTTGAATTGTATGGAACAAGCTGTAATACTCTGCACTGAACACGAGTTCCACCAGCCTGGCTGTGTGGTCATTAAAGATTCTAATCTAATACAAAATGACATAAACAGCAAATGTTTATGTATAAACGTCACAAAATAAACAGAACAATAAGTACATATCAACAGTGAAAGAATATATACCTAGTGTCTCTCTTGAATACATCATCACTGCACCGCTCTGTACTGAGCTGGAGTTCGCTTTGACCTACACCTGTTTTAGATCAGTAGAAGAAGAAGAAGGACCCTGTCTAACTTTCTTTTTAAATTCCCCTCTCTCGTCTCCTCTCTGTCTCCCCCCGTCTGGTCTCCTCCTCTCTTGTCTCCTCCTCTGTGTCTCCTCTCTCTATTGTCTCCTCCTCTCTTGTCTCCTCCTCTCTGTCTCCTCCTCTGTCTCCTCCTCTTGTCTCCTCCTCTTGTCTCCTCCTCTTGTCTCCTCCTCTGTCTCCCCCTCTTGTCTCCTCCTCTTGTCTCCTCCTCTCTTGTCTCCTCCTCTCTCTCTCCTCTCTCTCTTGTCTCCTCCTCTTTTGTCTCCTCCTCTGTCTCCTCCTCTCCCCCTGTCTGGTCTCCTCCTCTCTTGTCTCCTCCTCTCTTGTCTCCTCTCTCTCTTGTCTCCTCCTCTCTTGTTTCCTCCTCTGTGTCTCCTCCTCTCTCGTCTCCTCTCTCTCTTGTCTCTTCCTCTCTTGTCTCCTCCTCTCTTGTCTCCTCTCTCTCTTGTCTCCTCCTCTCTCTTGTCTCCTCCTCTTGTCTCCCCCTCTTGTCTCCTCCTCTTGTCTCCTCCTCTTGTCTCCTCCTCTCTTGTCTCTCTCCTCTCTCTCTTGTCTCCTCCTCTTTTGTCTCCTCCTCTGTGTCTCCTCCTCTGTCTCCTCCTCTCCCCCTGTCTGGTCTCCTCCTCTCTTGTCTCCTCTCTCTCTTGTCTCCTCCTCGTTTGTCTCCTCCTCTGTGTCTCCTCCTCTCTCGTCTCCTCTCTCTCTCTTCCTCTCTTGTCTCCTCCTCTGTGTCTCCTCCTCTCTCGTCTCCTCTCTCTCTCTTCCTCTCTTGTCTCCCCCTCTTGTCTCCTCCTCTTGTCTCCTCCTCTCTTGTCTCCTCCTCTCTCTCTCCTCTCTCTCTTGTCTCCTCCTCTTTTGTCTCCTCCTCTGTCTCCTCCTCTCCCCCTGTCTGGTCTCCTCCTCTCTTGTCTCCTCCTCTCTTGTCTCCTCTCTCTCTTGTCTCCTCCTCTCTTGTCTCCTCCTCTGTGTCTCCTCCTCTCTCGTCTCCTCTCTCTCTTGTCTCTTCCTCTCTTGTCTCCTCCTCTCTTGTCTCCTCTCTCTCTTGTCTCCTCCTCTCTCTTGTCTCCCCCTCTTGTCTCCTCCTCTTGTCTCCTCCTCTTGTCTCCTCCTCTCTTGTCTCTCTCCTCTCTCTCTTGTCTCCTCCTCTTTTGTCTCCTCCTCTGTGTCTCCTCCTCTGTCTCCTCCTCTCCCCCTGTCTGGTCTCCTCCTCTCTTGTCTCCTCTCTCTCTTGTCTCCTCCTCGTTTGTCTCCTCCTCTGTGTCTCCTCCTCTCTCGTCTCCTCTCTCTCTCTTCCTCTCTTGTCTCTTCCTCTCTTGTCTCCTCCTCTCTCGTCTCCTCTCTCTCGGTCTCCTCCTCTCCATCTCCTCCTGTCTGGTCTCCTCCTCTCTTGTCTCCTCCTCTCTCGTCTCCTCCAGCTGGGCCTCCAGGACTGCTGGCTGCACAAGGCAAATGGCGGCATGGTTCTCCTGACCTTCTTCATGTGCCGCATCGCCCTCTTCCCCTACATGTACTGGGTGTACGGGCGCCACTACGACCTCCCTCTCTACAGCGTTCCCTTCCACCTGCCGCTGCTCACCAACCTGGGGAACGCGTGCATTCTGGCGCCGCAGGTCTACTGGTTCGTGTTGCTATGCAGGAAAGGATTTCGTCTTTATCGACGCAGCCGCATGCCGGAAGTTCAACCGGACGTTCAACCCCTCGCGGACAATCCCAAGGCTGATTGATATCCGTTTTCACGATTTTTCCTTTGCTCGCTCAAAGCCGCACACTTCAGCTACTAACGCTACTTCGACTACTTCTGCAAAAAGGCACTAGTTTTGACTTTTAACACATTTCGACATTTCCCCTCCACCATCGTACTGTGGTACACCAGGACTGCCTGCTCTTTGTCCCACAACTCCTGGGCATCTTTCCGCACACTTTAAAAGAAAAAATAATATCCTGTGTTACAAAAATATCGTCTGCCTGAAGTGGATCTCTCTCTCTCTCCGTCGATCCAGCTCTACTACTGATGATTTTTCTTCTTTGGATCTTACTGCGTCCGTCTACATTTTACAACACTGGAGAGAGGTCATGTTCTGCTTCACTGAGAGTAAAAAAAAGTGGGAAGAGCTTCCACTGGAGAGACGTTTCCTGACCTCTCACTGCTACTGTGTCTCTTCTGACCGGCCTGTTACAGAGTGTGAGAGACAGGTTGTATTTATTTTAAAGATTTCTGTTTCCTCTCCCCCCATCCGATATTCAATAATCACACCAGGAAGGATTAGGAATCGAGGGTGGGCGGTTGGATTTATTGTGAGGTATACATTTCACTTTGTTAACCTGTTAATGTGACTCTTCACCATGTGTGTAGCTTCCCATCCCGCATGTTCTCCATCCGTTTGTAAATCTGCAAATCCCATTTTCACTCCCACACTTGTACAACCCCGGCTAATTAGTTCTCGCTCTGTATGCATGGTGAACCCCCCTCCCCTCCCTTATTTAAAAACTGCTCATGTAATTGGGAATACTTTAATTTGAAGAAAGCTTTTGGGAACACTCCTACGTTGGAGTTGGAGTGGGAGTTTGTGGCACTGATATTGATAAGAGATTACCTCAGTTGTAGAAAAACGTCTTCATTTACAGTGTTTTGACTTGTATGCATGGCAGCTAAAGTCCATGCTAGCTTTTTAGTTTGAATGGCTGTGAAATTCACTTGAAAAAGAAAAGAAATACACACTCAGTGTCTAAGTACTGTCGTGAAGCCATGATGGGATAAGATGCAGCCCGGTATGGAAACATCAACCCATTGTGAGACATCTTGGTCGATTTAAGAAGTGGGAAACAGTACGAAATGTTCTGTTTTTGGACAAACTGAAACCCCAATACAAGCTTTTAAATGTCCTCTTGGTCTTTACATGATATGATAATACTACGACATTTATCTTTTGCATCACAGCTCGTGTTATTGTGAAGTCCATGCTAGCTTTTCATTTTGTGTTTCTGCTAAATGTATGAAGTACTGTATGAGTCTAACAGTGTCTAAATGATATTGTGAAGCCATGATGGGATAAAATGACAGCCCTGTATGAGGAAATATTAAGGTCTTCTCTACTAAAGAAACCCTTAATCGATAAAACTCAAAGGGTTTTACTTTACTAATTGATTAATTGATGTAATGGTCATATCTGTAAGACATCTTAGTCGATTAAGAACGACTGAAACCTGCAAAATGTTATGTTTTCGGATGCAAGCATTTCGATTTCTTCTTGGTCTTTTCTACGATACAATTATCAATTTGTTGGCATCACAGCAGCTCCGTTGAGTTCACTTATTTACCACGAGAAACAGACCTCTGAGAGAACATTAAAATATATCATCTGCATGTCTCCTCGGTGCAGAGGGGGAGTTCTTGCTACTGAGAGATGCCTCGTGGATCTCTGTTTGATGACACTGGAGAATCTGCGGCTGCATTGCTGGCAGTGAACGTTGAAGTCGAGACGCCGCAGTGTTCGAGGGTCACTCGGGGTCAAATGTTTGTCAGGAGAGGGAGGGGGGGGGGTGAACTCAGGGCGGGTGTCAGAGCAATAAGGTGAGCTTAGGCTACAAAAAATGAAGGATATCAGGAGATATTCTTCCTGTAGCGTCAGTTGTTGGATGTTGCTTTGTGCTGAAGTTGCTCTCACTCGTCATGCTCACATTTAAATATATAGTGACTTCACCTGAGAGGAGTTTTGTTTTAGTTGCATTAAGACATTCATCGTCTACTTCTTCTGATCTTGAGAATATCATTTCCTCACATCAACGATTTCATAAGACAAATTGTTAAAAACCTTACATTTATGGCATTTGTTTGTTTTAAATGTCCTGCAAATTCAATCTATGCAAGAAGAGGCATGTATTCAGACACTAACGTCACGTCAGCCTCACTTTGTTTTTGTTTATTTGGGGACCATAGCATCTCCGTTCTCCACACTACATATCGTTGTCTTTTTTACCTCCGTTGTGTTCTCATAAATTCATTTACTGCTGAAAGAATAAATGCATATTGATCATTTAAGTAAGGATTGTTGTAGCATACACAAAGACAAGTTTACAGCTGCAGCTCAGTTGACGTTTTCCAACTAATATGAAAATCACTTTTATAATAATTACTACAAGTTTTGTTGTTATATAAAAACACCAATGCATTTCTTTAAAGGCAGCAAACGGATCTAACTTGCGCCTCATTGTTTGGTTTCAAATCCAAAATGTTCCTCGGATAGTTTTGTGTCATGATGTTCCCACTTTGCATTAAAGCGAAAATATGTGACTTTTGCTCATCGTTGTGAAGGTTTACTGTCGTTAAAGACGACATATGTTTAAATAAGCTAACAGAAGCAGCTATAAGAGCAAATGCAGTCAATGTGTTTAATCAAATTCAAGGTTTCAATTGTTTTCTGCTTCTATGAATGACAGTTTTGCTTTAATTACAAAGATGCACCCCATTGGTTTACAAAGCATGGCGTGTTGGGTGTTCTTTATAATAAGGCTTACCTGAAGATTACTTTCTAAATTAATACAACTTTTGGAATATACAATTGTTCAAAAATCTAGTTTCCTAAATGTCCAAGGGTTGTTGTAGTACAGTAATACAGATAAGGTTAATTGTGGATATGTTAAATATGTATACATGTACATTTTCCAAATTTCAACACTGCTTATCAAATCTGAACACTGTTGCATTATGGGTACTGTAGTGTTGCAGATTCATTTGTTAGAAAGCAGTGATGAGTGTTCCTGATGGCTGATGAGCAGCAGGAGGGTGAGCAACGTTTCAGCACCCAAAAACACATTTCATTTACATTTTGAGAATGCTATATTCATCAATATCTTGTCTAGGAATGGGGAAACATCTCAACATCACCTCTTAGACTTTGAATATTGTGATATCTTGTCATGGTTTTGAGGCTGCATTAAAGTACATGAGGGAGTTTAACACACTATTCTAGCTCTGCTTTCTCACAATTCGTCAATAACCGTGAAGCATGCACGTGGTTTTTGTCGAGTCATCTCACGCTAGCCTTGATGCTAAACATGTGGCCAAACTGTAGCCATCTTGCTAACAATATCTTGAGTAATAATCTAAGCGGTGGCTGGGTATGCCGACGCTTTTATCTTTCGAGTGCTAGCAGGAACAAAGCTAACTCTTAATATAGTGGATTGACCCAAAGCTAACGCCTCGTCACACACACAACAGTAGGACACTCCTCTAGCATGGATGCTACATCTGTTAGCTTTCATTACGTTCCATGAAGTCAATGGTTTCAATTTCTAAAGTGTAAGCATGTCACAAATCTCTCCTTTCCCACTCAATTCAACCAAGATGTAAAAGCTGCAGATCATTCCTTTTTTCTTTTCTTAAAAACTGTCCCAACCTCCATCCTCATCCTCCTACTCTTCTGCCTCCTCTTCTTCCTCCTCCTCCTCTTCCTCTCTGCTGCCATCTGTCGTCAGGATAATCTTTCTGTCCCCTCAGCAGTTTACACTCTCCATCATTGAGGGATTAGTGAGGCTCTGCATTAAGTCATATGACCTCAACCTCCTGCTGCATTCAGTCACATGACCTCAACCTCCTGCTGCATTCAGTCACATGACCTCAACCTCCTGCTGCATTCAGTCACATGACCTCAACCTCCTGCTGCATTAAGTCACATGACCTCAACCTCCTGCTGCATTCAGTCACATGACCTCCTGCTGCATTAAGTCACATGACCTCAACCTCCTGCTGCATTCAGTCACATGACCTCAACCTCCTGCTGCATTAAGTCACATGACCTCAACCTCCTGCTGCATTCAGTCACATGACCTCCTGCTGCATTAAGTCACATGACCTCAACCTCCTGCTGCATTCAGTCACAAGACCTCAACCTCCTGCTGCATTCAGTCACATGACCTCAACCTCCTGCTGCATTAAGTCAAATGACCTCAACCTCCTGCTGCATTAAGTCACATGACCTCAACCTCCTGCTGCATTAAGTCACATGACCTCAACCTCCTGCTGCATTAAGTCACATGACCTCAACCTCCTGACATGTTGTTTGTTTTAATGCTTTTTATTACATGTGTTTTAAACACGTTCTCGTTTACCTCGGGTAGAAAAAGCCATCGTTTTATATCACTGACACCAAGCTATCCGACGTGCAGGAAACACCCCATTTGACAGAGGAAAAGTGCTACATTTTATTAATGGTGTTTGGGTTATCTTCAATTGAACCAATGTAGGAGATTAATGTGAGGTTTAAAAGCAGGCATATCTTTTGAAATAATGGAATAAATATAAGAAACATTCCTGAATTTGATAATTAAAGCTCCCTTTTTCTTCAAGCTAACATTCATATCAGCTGACGGCATTACCTTAAAGATTACATTGATTGTCCCTGACGACTATAAAAGCCTCATTATTTCTATCTGTCTGGATCACTGATAAATATATATATGAAGATTTAGGAAAGGCATGCAGAGTACACATATCTTATTGTTTTCTCACTTTTTATCGAAAGTCTTAATCCTCTTTGCTCAGGGTTTAATGAAGTTTGATAAAGCTGTTATATGTGTGTGTGTGTAGAGGTTTATTGTGAAGATGATTAAACTGTGAGATTCTATTGACGATCACATCCACAATGGTTGCTGTTTTACTTTCTGAATGAAATCATTTTGTTTTTACCGAGTAGATTTCTTGTATTTAAGCTTCTCTTAGGGTTGGTAAACCAAAGACTGTCAGATATTCACAGTAGTGACATGAAGAGAAAACCACCTGCTTCCCTCTGTGATTCATTTAGACTGTAGATGATTTGTCTTAAAAGCTAACAAACATCTCCTTACGTGATGGATGTATAGTTGATTCTCCGCTAACACGCACCAAGTACATTGAAGACATGGATGTTTAACTCTGTAACACTGGCTGTGAAACTATGATAATACTACTTTTAGCATCACACAGTAAGCTAACAAAACAAGATGTGATTTGTATTCCTTATATGTAAGGACAGCATGGGAACATGGACACCGAAATAACTACAAAAGCCTCGCTACGCCATGCTAACGATGTTTAGCATAGGCCTGTAGCGCTATTTAGCTTCTTGGTCACACTACTTTAAGTTGAAGCTTCACTACATGCAAACAATAAAGCATAATTGTATCATAACGTTATTATCACTTAAACGTACATTGTTGAGCTCTAAGACTTTATCTTACATTAAGCTAACACTTGACTTTTGTCGAGTCATCTCAAACTAGCCTTGATGCTAAACATTTGCTAGCAATATTTTGATTATGAGTATTCTGCTAATGCTTTAGCATAATACGCTAAGTGGTTGCTGCTTAAATGCTAACACTTTATCTTACATTGTTGAGCCATATCAAGCTCCAAGCTAAAATATTTTGAGTGATGGTTGAATACAACGGTAGCTGAGCAATAGCCAACTTCTTGCTAACTAGCATGTGGACACGTTAGCATCAATGTTGTAGAATCCATGCTAACACTTTATTTTACACTAAGCTAACACTTGATTTTTGTCGAGTCATCTCACACGATTAGTAGCCTTGATGCTAAAAAAAATTGCAAAAATATCATTTTGCTAACGTTATCTTGAGTAACCCTGCTAACGCTTTAGCATCAATATAGAGTCCCTGCTAACGCTACTCTATTGAGGCACTAGAAGCTAATACTTGATTTTTGTCGAGTCATCTCAAACTAGCCTTGATGCTAAACATTTGGCAAAACTTAAGCCATCTTGCACTTTCATGTTTTATTTTGTAGTTTATTTAGTCTTAAACTTTATGAGGGCTTCATATCATCTGAGGGTGAACAACATATCTGAAAGGTGCTGTAAATATCTGTATAGGCCCTATATTTGTTTAAAAACTGCTGAAGTAGATGCTACTCGACTCATTTTAACAATTTTAGCCCTAACATTTGGTGAGATCTTCGCAAATTAAGGGTTAGCATTTAGCTAGCGCCACATTTTTGGATTCCATGTTCCCCCCCGTTGAAGTTAGTCCTTCTTGCAAGCTAATACAACGATAAACACGATAAGCTCAACCGTGTCAAGTTCCTCTGGATTCTGGAGATGAGAATGAGAATATGAATTGCATGTGGGGTCCCCTCTCTTTCCCCCCTCCCCACCATGACACTTTATGATTTTGCTGCTTTGTATTCACACATGTATTCAGGGTTGGCGGTGCAGATGCTGGGGGCTGGGGGTGTTATTGTTGTTTTTTTAGGCATTCCCATTGACTTGCATGAGGCGGAATAAAGGTTTTGAAGCTAGCACAGGTTTAAAAATGGCCGTCTAATGTCACGTTCATGCCATGTTAAATGAAAGGTAATGGATGGAGAGTGACTTTTCACATTGTCTTACACTGTGATCAAACTACACAATATCAAACCAATTACTCTTTTTACCAATTGATTCTTAATATTAACCATTTCTCACCTAGTTTGGCTTCATCTACCACCATGATGGTGACAAAATGTGACTGAAGTTGATGTGAAATATGTCGTTTTGCCGCGATTGCCGAAGCGCCGCCATGTTTCTTGGACATCATCTATGAATATTTGACTGACTTATCCAAACATTATGTATTGTGTAGTTAGATCCTGGCATTACTACAAATGAAAACACGTCATTGTTTGGAGGGTTGGTCGCCACCCAATTGGTTAAAAAAATATTTTTGTCGAGTCATCTCACACTGGCGTTGATGCTAAACATTTGGGATACCTTTAGCTATCCTGCGAACAACATTTTGAGCATAATACAATTTTAAAAAAGTACATGCTAGCAGGAAACCAATATAACACTTAAAAATACACTGAAAATAACGTCCATGTTTGATACTGATATGATGTGAATGCGGCATTAGGCTATAGTGAACTTAAACAGCTTTGAGGACGTTTTATCATTCATATTTCTGACAAAAGCTTGCATTTTAAGTTAAGGTGTGTGTGTAGCTGGGACTGATTTTGATCTGTGGACCGTGAACCAAATCTGGTCTCCAGTGCCTTGTGAAAAACATCTATTTCTGATACCCACAAGTGTGAAAAAGTCGGCAGGCGGTGTTTACAGGTTGTATTTTTATTATCATCATCATCATCATATCCTTGTTCACTGCAATCCTCAAGATGATTATTATTCAAACTGCTATGCATTTACTGCGAGAATAAAAGATAACCTCTGATTCTGAATTAAGGCCTTTATGTTGATATTTATTTAGAAGTTCATATGTTGTAGCATTTAATCTTTATTTTCAAATCATCATTCAAATCCAGCTTGTTTTTCTAATGCATCATTTGAGGTTGAAAGTCCTCGGTGTTTTGTGATTTTTGTTTGCCGTGTTTCTGTTTTTAGACCTTTTTTAATTTGTGGACGTTTTGGAGATTGACCATATATCACTTTTTGCTCCAAGCATCGTCACGACCTCTAACATGTCCTGCCCAGCGTTATTTTTGATAGCGTTCTGATTTTTCATTCATATAAATATATCACATTTGATGCATCGTTTTTTTTTGTTTTTTTTTTAGCTTGGACTTTTTGGAGGAAATATCTGAAAAGAGATAGTGGGACTGTTTTACGAAAATAGCTTAAAAAACTATTGATGTGAGAGGAGTTATGTACTGTAGCTGCAACTTGTGAATTCAGAACACCCCTTTAAAAAAAATTCAATAAATTTTGATTTGAACAAGTGTGTGTTTTGTTTTCTTTGTCTTGCCATCTGTGTTTAGAAACCATTAACATCCATTAAAAAAAATCCTTGCTCGTTACTTTAAATGTATTTCAAAGTCAATTAAACTACGGTATTGCTTTTTGGGGTGGTCCCTTTCCTGTTGTGTATTCTATAGGTTGTTGTGCATGTAAATGGTCTGCAAAGGCTAAAATCCCAAAGTTCATAGTGACATCATTATGTAACACTCTCACTCCTATTGGCTAGCGTTGCAACACATTGTTGTATGTGCTAAGAGGCGGGACATCTACTGATCTACACCTGAACATCAGCAGGAGAGGACTCTTTAAAGTAGAGACACTACATACTGATATACACCTGAACATCAGCAGGAGAGGACTCTTTAAAGTAGAGACACTACATACTGATATACACCTGAACATCAGCAGGAGAGGACTCTTTAAAGTAGAGACACTACATACTGATATACACCTGGACATCAGCAGGAGAGGACTCTTTAAAGTAGAGACACTACATACTGATATACACCTGAACATCAGCAGGAGAGGACTCTTTAAAGTAGAGACACTACATACTGATATACACCTGAACATCATCAGGAGAGGACTCTTTAAAGTAGAGACACTACATACTGATATACACCTGAACATCAGCAGGAGAGAACTCTTTAAAGTAGAGACACTACATACTGATATACACCTGAACATCAGCAGGAGAGGACTCTTTAAAGTAGAGACACTACATACTGATATACACCTGAACATCAGCAGGAGAGGACTCTTTAAAGTAGAGACACTACATACTGATATACACCTGAACATCAGCAGGAGAGGACTCTTTAAAGTAGAGACACTACATACTGATATACACCTGAACATCAGCAGGAGAGCACTCTTTAAAGTAGAGACACTACATACTGATATACACCTGAACATCAGCAGGAGAGGACTCTTTAAAGTAGAGACACTACATACTGATATACACCTGAACATCAGCAGGAGAGGACTCTTTAAAGTAGAGACACTACATACTGATATACACCTGAACATCAGCAGGAGAGGACTCTTTAAAGTAGAGACACTACATACTGATATACACCTGAACATCAGCAGGAGAGGACTCTTTAAAGTAGAGACACTATAGAGCCAACAGATCCACGGATGATGCCATCGCCACGGTCCTTCACACAGCTGTGAGCCACCTAGAAGGCCCAGGCAACTATATAAGGATGCTGTGTGTCGATTTTAGCTCAGCTTTTAACACCATCATACCTGACATACTAGTGGAAAAACTGTCAAGCCTAGGTTTCTCCTCCATCTTATGCGCCTGGATTAATAATTTCCTTACAGACCGTCCTCAGACAGTGACAATAGGCCCTTATTGCTCCTCCACCCACACCCTCAGCAGCACTGGCTCCCCGCAGGGCTGCGTGCTGAGCCCTCTACTCTACACTCTCTACACACATGACTGCTCTCCCATTCACTCCTCCAACTCCATTATCAAATGTGCAGATGACACCACTGTGCTCGGCCAAATATATAAGGGAGACGACGAGTCGGCATACAGAGACGAGATCCTGAAGCTGTCTGCGTGGTGTTCAGCTAACAACCTACTTCTGAACACAAGCAAAATAAAAGAAATCATCATAGACTTCAGAAAGTACCGTCCAGAACCCGCCCCCCTTCACCTCAATGGAGAGAGAGTGCAGAGGGTCTCCACCTTTAAGTTCCTGGGGGTTCACATTTCGGAGAGCCTCAGCTGGACGGCACACACCACTGCAGCAGTTAAGAAGGCCCAGCAGCGACTACACTTCCTGAGGGTGCTTCGGAGAAACCGACTGAACAAGAAGCTGCTGGTGTCCTTCTACCGAGCGACCATCGAGAGCGTGCTGTCATACTCCATCTCGGGGTGGGTTGCAGGATGCTCAGCTGCGGACAAGAAAGCCCTGCAGAGAGTGATCAGGATGGCAGAGAAACCCATCGGCTGCCCCCCTGCCCTCTCTGGAACACATCTCCACCTCCCCCTGCCCTCTCTGGAACACATCTCCACCTCCCGCTGCCTCAGCAGAGCTAACTAAATCATAAAGGACAGCTCTCACCCAGGTCACAGACTGTTCTCTCTCCTGCCTTCTGGGAGGAGAGACAGGAGCTTCAAGTCACGGACAAACAGACTCAAAAACAGTTTCTACCCCTGGGCCGTCAGGCTGCTCAACCACCACACATAATGCAATAACCGTAACCATTCTCACACACACACTTTAATGCACTTTATACTATTTTTATATCAATATTTTTAACTATTTATTCCCAGTATGATTGTATGTTGTCTGTCCTATTGCCGTGTTTTTTAGTGTTATGTATTTGTTTGTATTTTTTGCACACCGGGACAGAGTTGCACTCATTTTCTTAATGTCTTTATTACATTCCCTACTGGGCTAGGGGAACCAAAGGGAAGCAACACAACCAGAATGGGATTGGTAATAATTATAAGTGGGTTTATTATAAAACAGTGAGAAACCAAATGGCAGGCATGCAGCCTGAACAAACAAAAGGGCCAAAAGGGCACAGGTTGATAACCAAGGTAAAGGAGGACTCTAAAAGTGAGCCTGTTTACACACCTGAAATCACTAAACACTAACGAAAGGAGGCTGCAAGAAAACACAGCTAACTAAGGCAACTAAACACACTACTCTAAACACATATCTCAACACGACACTAAGCACATATATAATCACCCTAAACACACTACACGAGTTACACACAGTCTAATAGCTTAAGTCTAAAGTGTCCACAACACAAGAGAAAAATGGGTGAGGCAGAGCCTCCCGAATTATCTCCGTCCCCGGCCTTTGTACTCCTCCCCCGGAAGATGTGCCGGAAGCAGGCAGGGATTGGATGACGTCGGTCCAATCCTCTCTTCGGATGGTACGAGGGCGGGACATCCAATGACATCGGGCAACCGTACAGCTCATTTGCACACACACGCACGCACGCACACACACACACACACACACACACACACACACACACAACAGAGTTAGGAGGACTGGGAAGGCAGCAGCCGTAACTCTCCCCCCCCCCCCCCTTAAGACACAAACCCACAGGTTTTGTGAACCTAAGCACACTAACGAAGCTACCTAATATCACACACACTAACATCACAAACTCAACCTGGACAAAGCATCGGCCAATACATTCTCTGAGCCCTTTAATGACGGGTGTCTAACGTTGTAGTCCCGCACAGTCCCATTGCATGAGACGCTGATGGTGCTTGGACACACTGGGGCAGAATATGAATGGATCGTAACATGTAAACATCACAATTGGCCAAAGGCTGGGTCCAACATCAATCTTAAGATGTTGCAGAGCTAACACCAACACTAGGATCCGATAAACTAGCTGACACTCTCGGGTTATCGGGAGAGTCGGAAAGTCGAGAGGCTTGTCTGAGTCGGCGTGTTGCGCCGGTCTCACGACATCCTCACGAGGGGGAGCCACAATTTCTGGCTTCTCCCCGGACACAGCTTCATCTGAAGGCACCGGCACAATCACAGGATCAGACAATGGGACATCAGAAACACTTTTACTCGCCTGTGCACGGGTATGGGTGATCAGGCCAATACCTGTTGGGGGTGACATATTCTGCCGCTGTTCTTTACGCTTCAGAGCAGCGCAGTTGGCGATGACCTGTCCAAGTTGGTGACAGTAAAAGCACTCTCTCTCTGGTTACATTATACACATTTAACGGCTCAGGCGATGGTGCCGCAGACACACGGCATGACCTCTCAGTAGAGACAGGGGAAAACACAGATTTATGCGTCAACACATATTCATCGGCTAACACAGCAGCAGCAGAGAGAGAGTTTACCTTCTGTTCATTCACATACATAACAATGCGATCGGGCAAACATTTCTTAAACTCCTCCAACATAATCAATTCCTTCAGATAAGAATAATCTGTAGCATTACATGAGGCAATCCACTTAGCAAAACACATTCCCTTTTTCCTAGCGAACTCTACGTGCGTTTGATCAGGACCCTTCCTATGGTGTATAAACTTTTGCCGGGAAGCTTCAGGAACTAACTCGTACACCCTGAGAATGGCAACCTTTACTGAATCATACTGTCCTCTAACGTGAGAGCCGCAACTGCTTCCTGAGCTTTTCCATGTAATTTACACGTTACCATCAGAGCCCAAACTTCAGCCAGCCACCGCAACGCTGTAGCAATGCGCTCGAAGGCACCAAAATAGGCATCCACCTCAGTCTCACGGAAGGTTGGCACTAGCGAAATGTGGAAGGCTTCCCCCGACATGGCCAAAAGCACCGGAGGTGCGCAGCTCGGAGTCTAGCTCCAGCTGACGTATCCGGACTTCCTTGTCGACGTCCAACTTTCTTAGTTCCAACTGGAACTGCCTGTCTTGCTCCCTGTCTTTAGCCTCTAGCTGAAGACGTGCGAGACGGACCTTGAGTTTACTCCCCTTCCGGGAATCTGAGCTTCCAGGAGACGGTGGGTCATAGCGAGGCGGCGCGGACTGTGCTTTACACTGCTCGCTCCCCTCGCTGTCACTACCCTCTCCTTTCGCAAGGACATCAGGCACAGTGAGCTCAGCTTGTGCAGGCAGCACCAGAAAACCCCTTTCCACCAACTCATCCACCATCAGAGCCTTAACTCTTTTTTTAATGTTTGCCTAGTCACTGCGAGACTGAAATGTTGCGCTATCTCATATAAGTCGTCTCTACGACACTGATCTAACTGCTCATATGAAGGACAGACTCAAAATCGAAGAGTGCCATCCTCAGCTAAAACTGCACACGACCTTACCAAATTGTTTTTAGCAATAAAAAACCACTTATAACCCCAGGAATTAAGTTATTTATCCCGGACGAGCCCCCATGTATTACGTTCCCTACTGTGCTAGGGGAACCAAAGGGAAGCAACACAACCAGAATGGGATTGGTAATAATTATAAGTGGGTTTATTATAAAACAGTGAGAAACCAAATGGCAGGCATGCAGCCTGAACAAACAAAAGGGCCAAAAGGGCACAGGTTGATAACCAAAGTAAAGGAGGACTCTAAAAGTGAGCCTATTTACACACCTGAAATCACTAATCAACACTAACGAAAGGAGGCTGCAAGAAAACACAGCTAACTAAGGCAACTAAACACACTACTCTAAACACATATCTCAACACGACACTAAGCACATATATAATCACCCTAAACACACTACACGAGTTACACACAGTCTAATAGCTTAAGTCTAAAGTGTCCACAACACAAGAGCAAAATGGGTGAGGCAGAGCCTCCCGATTGATCTCCGTCCCCGGCCTTTGTACTCCTCCCCCGGAAGATGTGCCGGAAGCAGGCAGGGATTGGATGACGTCGGTCCAATCCTCTCTTCGGATGGTACGAGGGCGGGACATCCAATGACATCGGGCAACCGTACAGCTCATTTGCACACACACACACACACACACACACACACACACACACACACACACACACACACACACACACACACACACACACACACACACACACAACAGAGTTAGGAGGACCAGGAAGGCAGCAGCCGTAACAGTCTTTCATTTTTTGTAAAGCACTTTGAATTGCATTGTGTTGAAAAGTGCTATATAAATAAACTTGCCTTGCCTTGAATCTCGTTATAGTCTGTGTATAATGACAATAAAAGGCTTTAACTTTAACTTATACACCTGAATATCAGCAGGAGAGGACTCTTTAAAGTAGAGACACTACATACTGATATACACCTGAACATCAGCAGGAGAGGACTCTTTAAAGTAGAGACACTACATACTGATATACACCTGAACATCAGCAGGAGAGGACTCTTTAAAGTAGAGACACTACATACTGATATACACCTGAACATCAGCAGGAGAGGACTCTTTAAAGTAGAGACACTACATACTGATATACACCTGAACATCAGCAGGAGAGGACTCTTTAAAGTAGAGACACTACATACTGATATACACCTGAACATCAGCAGGAGAGGACTCTTTAAAGTAGAGACACTACATACTGATATACACCTGAACATCAGCAGGAGAGGACTCTTTAAAGTAGAGACACTACATACTGATATACACCTGAACATCAGCAGGAGAGGACTCTTTAAAGTAGAGACACTACATACTGATATACACCTGAACATCAGCAGGAGAGGACTCTTTAAAGTAGAGACACTACATACTGATATACACCTGAACATCAGCAGGAGAGGACTCTTTAAAGTAGAGACACTACATACTGATATACACCTGAACATCAGCAGGAGAGGACTCTTTAAAGTAGAGACACTACATACTGATATACACCTGAACATCAGGAGGAAAGGACTCTTTAAAGTAGAGACACTACATACTGATATACACCTGAACATCAGCAGGAGAGGACTCTTTAAAGTAGAGACACTACATACTGATATATATGTCCTCTTTAAATAATCATTTTTCACTTCCATTTCATCATGTTTGCCCATTTTTTTTGTCAGGTCTTAATTGGAGAGTTATTTTGTTATAATTTCCTCCATCAGACCGGACCTGGGGGGACAGAGCCTTCTCCGTCGCTGCCCCCTCCCTCTGGAACTCACTCCCCCAACCCATCAGAGACTGCACTGACCTCACCACCTTCTTTGAGCACCTGTAAAAGCGCTAACAAATTAAATCTATTATTATTAATATTATCAGTAGCATCCGCTCTGTTTTGAATACAACAGAAGAATGACGGAGAAGCTGCAGTATGAGTGGGAACAGTTACATTAAAGCATCTTTAATCAATATTTTTATACCAAACCACCAGGTACAATAATCTCCTGAATCTGCAGGTGTTTTTTCTGGATGGAGTTACAGCTCAGTGTTTAACTGGTAGACAATATGTGAGTGTCATAACCTGAAGGTAGAGATAAGAAATCCACATTGCTGTCATGAAGGAGTTTAATTTAATTACATTTTCTTCTCACTTTGTTTTTCCTCTTTTGTATTATTTAGTGTCTGGTTATGGTGCATTAGAGGTGCTTTTGAAGATGTAATGTGAAGTCATGGCCACTGGGAGGCGCTGTGGCTCAGGGCTGATATGTGGATAGAATATACTGTATACTGGCACAGGTCTAAATGTACTATTTAAATAGCCGGCTTTAAAAGAACACCATAGATTTCATTTTTGAAATTACATTAAATCAACACATTTGTCTCAGAATGACAATTAAAAAAATAATTATGCAAGAATAGGATTAGATTTCATGATAGAATGAAAAATACAAGTTAAATAAAACATCTTTAATATCAATAAAATGTAAAAATGCAACATCCTTTTTACATTTTTCTTAATTTGAGAATGTGCGTTGTGGAAGACCTTTTTCTAAAGACCTTCCAAGAGCTAAACGTCTTTATATTTAAAGGTGGCAATAGTTGAATCATTTCTGTTTCCCCACACTCTGGTGCTCAAAAAGTCCTGAAACTAAGATAACATGTATTTCTGAAGACTGGCGTACGTCTAAGAATATATTAAATATTATATTGTGTCCGTTTCAGAATAAAAACCACCCATAAAACCTTTTGAAATGGACTTCCAGTAACCCAGACAAACACAGGACAATAACACGGCCCCCTCCTCTACATTTTGATATTCCCCCACCCCCTTTTTGTCCCAAAATACAGAAGCGAACCTGTTGCTCTTCAGCTCAGGAGACACAGATAGCTTATAGACAACAACACTCAGCGGGGGAAGCACTCAGGAAACACACACACACACACTAGTAGTAGTAGATGCACCACTCCAACTGGATCTCTCTGAAAGGTTACTTTGATCGTCCATCAGCTCTCGCCTGCTCTGAGAACCTGATCCTTCTCTGCAGTACGTAATCTGTTTCGAGTGACACTGTGCATGAGTTTTCCACAGCTTATAAATAACGCCTGCTCTGACTTCCAGCAGATGAGAGCAGAGCGTGAGAGAATACACACTTTAGGAGAAGTCCTCCATGGAGGTAGATGGGAAAAGTTGCCGCCAAGGGATCTTCCTGCTGCAAAACGTCCGTTAAAAGTCAGTTTACATCTTTAAAATTACTGAAAACTGGCATGGAAAACCACAGATTTATCTAACGGAAGGAACTACTAGAGGAAGTTCTCAAGAACTCTTTTTAAGGGCGTCGAACAGAGAAGGAACTAAAGAAGGTTTTGGTTTCCGAGCTCTATTTCGGCCACTCTTTGGACTTGAAGCTCGGGGTTGGTGAGGGTCTCTAAAGAATCAAATCAAGCCCAATATCACAAAACACGTTTGTCTCAGTGGGCTTCACAGATTAGAAACAAACAACAACATTGAAGCCATGGATGAATCCACAGAAAGTCGACAGGAAGTGATGGAAAGCGAGGCTCTAGTCGAGTTCAGAGCAACGTTACAAGCCGCCATCGGAGAGGTCCACGTTGACGTCAGTGCCTTCAAGCAACGCATCGAGAAGAGGATCGGAGAGCTGATTATTCCCAACGGACCTTTGGTGGAGGCGGTGAACCGGCTTCAGGAAGAGAACCAGCAACTCAGAGCCAAGATGGAGGGTCTGGGCCGGCTGGTGGAGAGCATCGCCGGGATACAGATGGAGAGGAAGAACGAGGAGGAGAGTTTAAAGAATGGACAAAGAGAAGAAAGAGCGGGAAGATCCGAGTGCAGCCAGTCGATGTGTTCGGAGGTTTCGGGGTCCAGCGGAGGGTCGAACTCTGCTTCAACTAACAACCCAGCTCCACCTCCATGGAGAGCAAAGAGACACGCTGATACTAACGTGAGTACTCCTTCGGTTCTCAGTTTCAAGGTCTCCTATTATGCAAAATCCACTTCTCCATGTCTCTTCTACATCAACATGTGTCCCCTCTTCTCCATGTCTCTTCTACATCAACATGTGTCCCCTCTTCTCCATGTCTCTTCTACATCAACATGTGTCCCCTCTTCTTCACGTCTCTTCTACATCAACATGTGTCCCCTCTTCTCCATGTCTCTTCTACATCAACATGTGTCCCCTCTTCTTCATGTCTCTTCTACATCAACATGTGTCCCCTCTTCTTCATGTCTCTTCTACATCAACATGTGTCCCCTCTTCTTCATGTCTCTTCTACATCAACATGTGTCCCCTCTTCTCCATGTCTCTTCTACATCAGCATGTGTCCCCTCTTCTTCACGTCTCTTCTACATCAACATGTGTCCCCTCTTCTTCATGTCTCTACTACATCAACATGTGTCCCCTCTTCTTCACGTCTCTTCTACATCAACATGTGTCCCCTCTTCTTCATGTCTCCTCTACGTCAACATGTGTCCCCTCTTCTTCACGTCTCTTCTACATCAACATGTGTCCCCTCTTCTTCATGTCTCTCCTACATCAACATGTGTCGCCTCTTCTTCACGTCTCTTCTACATCAACATGTGTCCCTTCTTCTCCATGTCTCTTCTACATCAACATGTGTCCCCTCTTCTTCATGTCTCTCCTACATCAACATGTGTCCCCTCTTCTTCACGTCTCTTCTACATCAACATGTGTCCCCTCTTCTCCATGTCTCTTCTACATCAACATGTGTCCCCTCTTCTTCACGTCTCTTCTACATCAACATGTGTCCCCTCTTCTCCACGTCTCTTCTACATCAACATGTGTCCCCTCTTCTTCATGTCTCTTCTACATCAACATGTGTCCCCTCTTCTTCATGTCTCTTCTACATCAACATGTGTCCCCTCTTCTCCATGTCTCTTCTACATCAGCATGTGTCCCCTCTTCTTCATGTCTCTTCTTCATCAACATGTGTCCCCTCTTCTTCATGTCTCTTCTACATCAACATGTGTCCCCTCTGTGGAAAGAGACTCTGAAAGTTTCAGGAACAAAGATTCTCTCTCTTTTTGATCAATTTCTATAAAAACCTGTCTGAAAATGAGCTGATCAGATTTTGGCCGCTTTATGATGTCATAACGATGTTTTGGCTTGTGTAACCATTAGCCAATCAGCAACCAAGGTAACCCCCCCCCCCCACCTTATCACCTGAATCTCCTCCTAGAGCACCATTGAGTTCTTTGTAACCAAATGTCTCTCAGAGGGGCGTGGGGAGGGGCTCCTTATTTTCATCTAAAGTAACAGACAGAGAATCAACACTTTGGAAACAGGGCTGAAACAGAGGGGATTATGGGTAATGCTGCTGCAATGATCTGTTTGGTGTTTCAGCCAATCAGAGACAGGCTCTGGATATATCTGAGACCTGTAATATAACAGTATAATAGGGGACCTTTAAGATGAACAAGATATTGTTTACATTGTGTGCATTGATGTAATTCAGAGTCTATGATGTGGCTGCGGTAAAGTGTCATTGGGGGTCCCGGGCCTTGTTAAGGGTTAGAGTTAGGCTAACCCTTACCCTTTTATATATTTTAAGTGTGTTGTTTTTCTGAATTTTGTCTTTGAGTTATTATTATTATTACTTATAATCAGTGGTTGCACATTCTGCTGAAACTTAAACCAAGAAACTGAACCATCAGCTCCTTGAAGAAGTCATAATAAAAGTGCTAACATAATCATGCAGTGGATTCAAATGTTGCACCACTTTCCTTGAGGAGGTTCCAAAATAGTCGCATCTAAATCACCGATATCAATAGACGACAACATGGCGTTGAAAATATGCACATTCACTATCTCCTCTTTGCTCCAGATGAGACACTGACATTCAACTCTCCACGATCTGATTGATAGATCCGTGCGATTGAAGGCTTCTCCGGTTGCAAAACACTGCAGTGGTTTAAAATAACTACGAAGCAGATTTCTTACAACCGTTGAAAGTTCTCACGATTACAAACATTTCATATTTCGTGCAATATTGCCAAAAAGACAAGTTGCCAGATGTGCTGTTAACATTTTAATCAGCCTACTCGTGTTGCTGTATCTTTTTTATCTGAATCTTTGCAGCTCAGTCTTTCCAAACACCTTTCCCGAGGTTAACTAAGTGCAGCCAAACTCTGTCTTCATCCAACACCAAACCACGGCACATGTGTTCACCCCAAACATAAATAAACACATGTTGTATCCACTAGTAAAACAACAAATCCATTTGGGTCGAAAATAAACCATCAGAAGATCAGCCGTGCAGGAACTGGTCCTCAAATAGCTCCATGTGAGGAGTCAGGATTAAACTGGGATATATATCTAACCTCTGACTCCAGTGGTTTTCTCCAAAGCCTCTTCATCACCTGTTGAATTCATTGTGTCCCATGCAGACCAACAATCACAATATCTAGAATCTTGAATCTTGGATATAGAGCGTTGAAGGAGGTATACCCTTATATTTGACCAAAAATGAAGGTAAAAACCACACACACACACACACACACCACACACACCACACACACACCACACACACACACACACACACACACACACACACACACACACATACCATGTATACATCACTTCAGGGGACATTACATTGATTGACATGCATTTCCTGGAGACTTATCCTAACCTTAACCATAAGCAACACATGGCTAACCCTAACCCTAACCCTAACCCTTACCCTTAACCTTACCATAACCCTAACCAAGTCTTCACCCTAAAATTAATGATCCCCTCATGGGGACCTCCAATTTGTCCCCATAAGGGAGGCGAGTCCCCACACGTGACTGTGTAAACAGATTTAGGTCCCCACAAGTATAGTAATGCTAGGCCACACACACACACACACACACACACACACACACACACACACACACACACACACACACACACACACACACACACACACACACATGACACACCCTCACACAACATGCACCACACACACCACACACACACACACACCACACACACACACACCACACATACACACCCTCACACACACGCACACACACACACCACACACACACAACACCACACAGACACACACACACATACACACCCTCACACACACGCACACACACCCTCACACACGCACGCACACACACACACCACACACACACACACACACCCTCAAACCCCCCCCCCCCACTCAGCGCTCTGACAGCTTTTAGAACCGCAGGTCCTCCAAAGGGCACATGTATTTTGGGGTTTGTGATTTGGGACTGGCTGCAGCTCTTTGGAGCCAATAACTGCACACTTCATAGCGTCCTGAACATATCTGGAAAGAAACACGTGACATGGTTCTTTGATTTGTGCTTCACCCGTCCACCAAGTTTCATTGAAATCCAGCAGAGGTGGTAGAAGTACTCAGATCTTGTACTTTAGTCAAAGTAGAAGTACTCAGATCTTGTACTTGAGTAAAAGTAGAAGTACTCAGATCTTGTAGTTGAGTAAAAGTAGAAGTACTCAGATCTTGTAGTTGAGTAAAAGTAGAAGTACTCAGATCTTGTACTTGAGTAAAGTAGAAGTACCAGAGTGTAGGAATACTCTGTTACAGTGAAAGTCCTCATTCAAAATGTTCCTCAAGTGAAAGTAGAAAAGTATTCTCATCAAAATATAGTGAAAGACAGTGAAAGTAGTCGTTGTGCAGATTGGTCCATTTCAGAATAATATATATGATATGTTTTATAATGATTGATCATGAAAGTGTTCTCAAAGCTGGTGAAGGTGCAGCTAGTCTGAATGACTTTGTAGACTGCAGGGTAGCTGGTGGATTTACTCCAGGTGGAACTAAAGTCTGATTTAACACTTGATTATATTTCACATCATTCATCCACATCTGTAAAGTAACTAAAGGGATTAAATGTAGTGGAGTAGAAGTACACCATGTACCTCTGAACTGTAGAGGAGTAGAAGTACACAGTGGCATAAAATTAAAATACTCAAGTAAAGTACAAGTATCTCAAAAATTGAGTAAATGTACTTGTTACTTCCCACCGCTGAAATCCAAGCAGCAGTTTTGCAGTAACTGCTGAAAAACAAAACAAACCAAGCTCTCTGCCAGATATACTAATAATAGTTGGAGGGTAATCCTGCAGCGATGCAAAGTACCAACAACTTGATGCAAGTACAAATCAAGATCTCCACTATCATTGCATTCAGTCCGTCACAATCTACCCTTTGCTCCAGGTGAAGATGAGACGATGAAGAAGCATTTCTGGAAGTGCATGGTCACCACTTGACACAGAGGAACAGTAAACCACACTTCATGCTTCACAGTCCACGTATTGTTTATTTATGACACGTCTCTGACTCTCTGACGGGTAACGGGAGCAACGAAATGCAGTTTGCACTTAACCAGAAATGCAAACAAGCAGAAAGGGCAGAGTTTTTTAAGTACAATAAAAAACGGATATAAACAAAGTGAAGTATTTACACTATGAACACTATAAGGAGGTATACACATTATAAACAGCAGGGTAGAAATTGAATACACCATGAATACAGGTATACAATGAAATAGACACTATCCACAGCATCAATATGAATATACTATAGACCGTTATTGATATTATGAATGATTATGAGTATGGTGAAGAACATGTTGACAGTTTTATGAGTAAAGTGACGAGGTCAGTTGTAACAGATTACATTTTTAAAGTAACCCTCACACCCTGCTCTCTGAACACAGGTATGAACTAAATCCCCATCCTCTAATCTTTCAAGAATCTTGCTTCCCAGCCAATCGGAGTCTCAAATCTCCTGATGGAAAGTTGAAATACGTCGACGTCCCGGTCAATAAAACCCCAACACACCCCCCCAAGAGTGACAGCCAGCTGTCCCGACGAAATACAAACCCTGCCCAAATTCCTCTGCGCTTAAATCACCTAAAGTACCCCCCCCACACACACTCTGACGTACCACGATTTAACACCAAGATAGACCTCTGATCCATCATCTAATACTTTGGGTTCATTTTAGGTCAGTGTTCTGAAAAAAGGCTGGTGTGTTAGGGTTTCAAGATTCAAGGCTTTATTGTCATTTGCACATTTGTTACAGTGTAGATATGTTAATGAAAAACTGAAGTCTCAGGCTCCTCCAACAGCGCAACCTATAGGACATAGAACAGATAGAACAGATACAAAAGTGCAGTAGAATGTTTTGAGATGTGCAAGTAAATACAAATAAAATAGAAATAGTGCAAGAAGAGTGAAGTCAATGGAATGATATGGTATATTAGATCAGTTAGGGTTAGGGTCTACAGTGCAGTGAGTAATGCTTAACCTTTATTGAGGTCCATTGGTTGGTAAGGGGAGGTTTCCCAATCAATTTTAGTGACTTTGTCAAAGAGTCTGAATCCTACAATGGCGATCAGAAGGGTCCACTTCTTCGCCCAGTACAGGAAAGATGCTTGCTTCAGTTAACTAACGTCTTTCAATCTTACATTTATTAGCTTCTTCAACGTAATGTCTGCAGACATCCAATCCGATTCAGAACACTCTGAATGTAAGAATGTAAGGAGTATTAATCTATCTAGATAACTAGCGACTTAACCTACAGCGTCTCCATTGGTTTTGAGATGGTATGGTCCACTTTAGGGGTGTCCAAACTCGAAATAGAAAGAGCCTTCCAGGCACTAATGGGAGAATTTGTTGTTATGGTGCCTAGTGAGTGACTATTGAAGGTAATAAGGATGTATTAAAGGTTCAACCCCACTGACATGCTGGTTTGAAGTCTTTGGGGGGGTCCAAGTGTTAATAAGGGTGGTCATTTGAATCTTGACCTTTGCAGGACATCAAAAAGTACTTTGCATTACTTACTTTGCTGTCCTTTCTTCTGTTATTCTTAAACTACTCACTGCAACTTCATGATTCGATCACAGACTGTCCGAAGACTTTTGCACTGTCATCCCAATTTGTTGCCACTAATCAGAAATCAATGCAAAATATTTAACCACCAGATGCTTGCTGCCGTAGAGTGGTGTAGGAATGAGTCCGGCAAAGATTGCATTTAGATCTGACCAAAAGAGATTTAAAAAAAAATCTGAAATCCATGAAAAAAAGTCAGAATAAAAAATTAATTCCGATTGTCCGACTGTCTCAAAATCAAAATTGTGACTTTTACTTCAGAACAAAAAATATGTTGTTTTCACTTTTCGCTTCTGTTTTTATTAGAGGTGTTTTCTAGATTGAAATTCAGTTTTGGGTGTATCAATATTCAGTCTTTAAATTGTCTGATTGGGCTGTTTGCAGTATGTACTTAGACTTGAAGGCCAAATACATTCATTCAATGGGAATTTCACATTGCAAAAATCGAACATATGCAAGTGTAACGGTGAAATAGGTATTCCTTCATTGTGTCTTAAACAGTCAGGTTAATTGGTCCATAGTGGTAAAGACAAAGCGTTGTTGTCAGTATCCAACCCTTTGCATGTTTCTAAGCAAGAGCCTAAACAAGGTGTAGGTAAACCCAGGCAGGGTTGAGAGGATTACCGGGTCAGACAGAGTGAGACTGTGAGATCCTACAGGAGCTATAATGGAGCCCAGAGATCAACGTGGTGATAATCCCCGCCTGACGACCTGTTGACGACTGGCTGAAATGTCTTTATTGCTTTGCTGCCAGCACCCTGCGTGTCTCTGGAAAGCAGAATGTTCTTTTGTTATTCTTAGTGCCATAGCCTTTTATCACAGACTGTCCTCAAACTTGTCAACGTTAAAACCATCTGGTGTTGTCCTGTGTTGCCACGAAGCAGAAACCAATGCAAAGTGCCCTAAGATGTGACGTAGTACCACTGATGCTCGTTGTCTTATGGTGGTGCAGGAATGAGTCCTAAAACCCCTAAATGACTCTGAGAAGCATTTGATAACTTCCACTTCCCTGAGGGCAGCATGTGAAATTTGCATCGAGAACTGCCAAAAGTGATCATCCTTTTTGAGTTCTAAGAATAAAGTCAGAATACCGAAAACGTCTCAGAATTCCAAAAATAGGAATTTTGGAAAAAGTCAAAATAAAAAAAATCAGAATTCCCTCCAAAAAGTCTGACTTCCGAATAAAGTCTGAATTTCATAAAAAGTTCGGGGAACATTCAGAATTCACCCCAAAAAGTCATGATTGAACAAAAAGTTAGAAAACCAATTTTTTTTTACAATTCCAACAAGTCAGATTCGGAAAAAGTCACAATACCAAAGAAATAGTTAGGATTCAAAGAAAAAAGTTAGAATTCCCCAAAAAAAAGTCTGAATTTCTAATAAAGTCTGAATAAAAAAAAGAGTCAGGAATGCAAGAAAAAGTAATAAAAAAAAATAAAAGTCTGGATACCCTAAGTCAGTGTATGGCCAGCTACACTCTCTCTCTCTGGAAAGCAGAAGGCATGGGGGGGGGGGGGGGGGGTGTAAGGGGCAAATACAGGCCAAGCTTCAGGCGTATATAACGAGGTGCTGTTTGAAAAGGCTAACTCCCCGATTTCCAAAGCATCCATTTGGGTCTATATTGGGAGGTAAGGAGAGCGGAGCGGAACTCCTGCAAAGGGACTGATTGCAGAATTTAAAATAGCTTCTCAGTGGGAACACGGGTTTGTTGGCCTCAGCTGTCATTAAAGGAGCAGCTTTCAGACGTTAACAGCTGAACATCACACATTTAGACACACACACACACACACACACACACACACACACACACACACACACACACACACACACACACACACACACACACACACACACACACACACACACACACACACACAGAGGATAGAGGCCTGACAGACAAAAGAAAGCATCTTTGTTTGTTGTGAGCAATTCGATGAGTGATGTTGATAAGACAGATGTATAAATAGACTCAAACAGACAGTTAACAGCCTGTCTTGCATAACTAATTTAACTTCCTGGGTAATGGCTGGAAAAGCAAACAACTCCTTACACAGTCTTTCTCCATGTTTGTTGTGATTTTACACTGGGTTTTAAATCATACAAACCATGTTTTTGTTAAACTAGCCGACAGCCCCCTCGCACTTTTACATTAAGTTATTTACATTTACCGTCAGGCAAATGTCCACAAATCTAGCAGAGGCGATTGAAGTTGAATTAGTCATCAGTCAGAGCCTCATTGGGACCCTAAAATGACATACAATCCAACCTTTAACTATTACCAATTACCAAGGAAGCAGCTTTCCATGGATGATTGGGAAGTCACTCTTATTGACTATAATTTAAATTAGTATGGTGCTTTCTGGCCAGGAAGACATTCACAACCAGTGGTGGAGTGGGGATTGTTTTACTGGGGGGACGCTATTTTAATTAGGTAATCCCAAACAATGCCACACAAGTGCGCACGCGTGCAGTGCACTCACAAAACGGGCAGACAGGTCCACAGAAACTAACGGTATGCTTAGTCCCACTTTAGTTACTATGCAAAAAGCAGGCTCACGAGCGTGATGACAAAATCATAATTATTTAAGGAAATCGTTTTTATTTTGTATTATAATTACTGTGAAATGTATTATGTTTTTGTCATTATTACAACAAATACACACTTGCAACTGATAACACTGGCAATGATTTTATATTTATTAGACTATTAAAAAAAAGATCATGCTCCAAATAAGTGGGGGTACGGCGTACCCCCGCGTCCAACGCGTCCAACGCCCACTACACCACTGTTCACAACACTAGAAGTGGAGCTTTGAGAACGCAGAACTCCGCAAATGACTGAAATTAACAAAAAGGGAAAAAAGGATATATCTAATGATTGACCATGATGATCAAGTCCAAAATGTAATATGTTCTGCCTTTACCCTCGCTACATCCTTCCACCAAATTGTGTGTAGATTGGGCCGGTGGTTTCGTCTGAAATCAAGCTGACAGAAACCAGACAAATTTGCTATTTAGGGATCTTTTTCTTCACAGGTGGGTGATGTTAGTTTATCACATCGTTCCTCCGTTAACAGCATTTTATAACTTCCACTTCCCTTAGGGCCACCATTTTAATTGACATCGGACCAAAAGTGTTTATTATTTTTGAGTTCTAGAAATAAAGAATTCCCAAAAAAAGTCAGAATACAGAAAAAGTCAGAATTTGGAATTGAGTCAGAATTCTGAATTAATTCGGAATTCGGAAAAAAGTCAGATTTTTTCCCCAAAAAGGAAGAATTCCCTCAAATAAGTTCCGTCAGAATTCCCAAAAATTGAATGGGTTCTGCCTTTACCCTCGCTACATCCCTCCACCAAATGTTATGAAAGTTGCGCCAGTGGTTTTGTTGGAAATCCTGCCGACAAAAAGCAGGCAAGTTAATTATGGATCTACTTCTTCACAGGTGATGGATGGTGGCTTATCACATCGTTCCTCCGTTAACTCCGAGTTCCTTTGAGGCTTTGACTAACCCTACCAGTGTGTGGATGTCCTGGTTTGATTCCTGGAAAGATGAATAATACATTTTGTTTTGAACAGGGCACTGAATCAAAGGGAGAGAAACATGTTGCTTTCAAGGAAAATGGGAACGCAGGTAGGTGGAACATTTTACATTTCTCATGGGTAATCTGATGAGTTGACCTCACTTTTGATTCTGTTTGGTTCTCAGAAAGCTCATCAGTGGCCTCAGAGGTCGTTGAAGTTGTTTCCCAGTCCCACCGGTCTCTCACTAAACACACCACAGAGTCTTCTGGAATAAACTACTCTCTGCAGTCCAACGTGGAAACCCCCAACATGCCTGGTCAGTCCATTCAGTTTATCCTTTGTTTTCGGTGACTATATTGGATCAAGAGCTATGAGTTTGAATCTCCACATGGCAGACATTGTTGTGTCTTCTGAGGCCGACTAAATGTATAACTCGACTGGATATACTCTGGATAACTCAAGAAAGAGACCGGAGACAAGAGCTTCTAAGATCTACGTGTTTTAATTGCAAAAAAAATCCAACATAAGACATTTTTCAGTCCGGGGACAACAGCTCGAAATTAGCCATGTCGGCTAAAGCTGCACCATTTACTGTTTTTGTGACAGTTCATCGATGGGGACTGTCCACGACACCATAAATAAATAAATTAAAACTAATTATAAAGTCACAGATCTTAGATAACGTACATAATTTCCTGTACTTGACCCCTATATTTGTATAAACAGTCTATTCATGTACATTCATATACTATATCCTTCTGAAACTACAGTAAGAGGGCATTTGCGTTTACAAATCATTGTTTTACCAACGTGTTCGGTGTGTTTGTCAGATTTTAAGTCGTTAACATGTTGTGTATTATTGCTCGAGGAATTTATAGCTGTTTCAGAGTTCGCGTGAAGGATCAGGAAACTCATTTTTTTGATTATTCTGACACTGGGAGCCTTCTGTAAGCTGTTGATTTTACTTTAACAAAGGATTTTTTTTTCTTCACCCAAAGAACCAAAAGAAACTCCAGTTGTTGATGAACCCCTGCCCCACCTTCCAGTCACCGCCATGTTAACCAAAGAGGGTCTGAAAGCCGCCCAGTCCCATATTGCAGAAGCTCCATCAGGTGAGTGTCTCTAGAAGGTAGTGTCTCTACTTTAAAGAGTCCTCTCCTGCTGATGTTCAGGTGTATATCAGTATGTAGTGTCTCTACTTTAAAGAGTCCTCTCCTGCTGATGTTCAGGTGTATATCAGTATGTAGTGTCTCTACTTTAAAGAGTCCTCTCCTGCTGATGTTCAGGTGTATATCAGTATGTAGTGTCTCTACTTTAAAGAGTGCTCTCCTGCTGATGTTCAGGTGTATATCAGTATGTAGTGTCTCTACTTTAAAGAGTCCTCTCCTGCTGATGTTCAGGTGTATATCAGTATGTAGTGTCTCTACTTTAAAGAGTGCTCTCCTGCTGATGTTCAGGTGTATATCAGTATGTAGTGTCTCTACTTTAAAGAGTCCTCTCCTGCTGATGTTCAGGTGTATATCAGCATGTAGTGTCTCTACTTTAAAGAGTGCTCTCCTGCTGATGTTCAGGTGTATATCAGTATGTAGTGTCTCTACTTTAAAGAGTCCTCTCCTGCTGATGTTCAGGTGTATATCAGCATGTAGTGTCTCTACTTTAAAGAGTGCTCTCCTGCTGATGTTCAGGTGTATATCAGTATGTAGTGTCTCTACTTTAAAGAGTCCTCTCCTGCTGATGTTCAGGTGTATATCAGTATGTAGTGTCTCTACTTTAAAGAGTCCTCTCCTGCTGATGTTCAGGTGTATATCAGCATGTAGTGTCTCTACTTTAAAGAGTGCTCTCCTGCTGATGTTCAGGTGTATATCAGTATGTAGTGTCTCTACTTTAAAGAGTCCTCTCCTGCTGATGTTCAGGTGTATATCAGCATGTAGTGTCTCTACTTTAAAGAGTGCTCTCCTGCTGATGTTCAGGTGTATATCAGTATGTAGTGTCTCTACTTTAAAGAGTCCTCTCCTGCTGATGTTCAGGTGTATATCAGCATGTAGTGTCTCTACTTTAAAGAGTGCTCTCCTGCTGATGTTCAGGTGTATATCAGTATGTAGTGTCTCTACTTTAAAGAGTCCTCTCCTGCTGATGTTCAGGTGTATATCAGTATGTAGTGTCTCTACTTTAAAGAGTCCTCTCCTGCTGATGTTCAGGTGTATATCAGTATGTAGTGTCTCTACTTTAAAGAGTCCTCTCCTGCTGGTGTTCAGGTGTATATCAGTATGTAGCGTCTCTACTTTAAAGAGTCCTCTCCTGCTGATGTTCAGGTGTATATCAGTATGTAGTGTCTCTACTTTAAAGAGTCCTCTCCTGCTGGTGTTCAGGTGTATATCAGTATGTAGTGTCTCTACTTTAAAGAGTCCTCTCCTGCTGATGTTCAAGTGTATATCAGTATGTAGTGTCTCTACTTTAAAGAGTCCTCTCCTGCTGATGTTCAAGTGTATATCAGTATGTAGTGTCTCTACTTTAAAGAGTCCTCTCCTGCTGGTGTTCAGGTGTATATCAGTATGTAGTGTCTCTACTTTAAAGAGTCCTCTCCTGCTGGTGTTCAGGTGTATATCAGTATGTAGTGTCTCTACTTTAAAGAGTCCTCTCCTGCTGATGTTCAGGTGTATATCAGTATGTAGTGTCTCTACTTTAAAGAGTCCTCTCCTGCTGATGTTCAGGTGTATATCAGTATGTAGTGTCTCTACATGTCTCCATGCATTAATGTTCAAAAAGCTCTTTATTTCTCTCTTTATACTGCCTGTGCTGCAGCACCTCTTTTCACCCTCTGTCTGAAACCAGAGCCCAGTCTGCTCTGATTGGTTAGCTGGCCGGCCCTGTAGTGATTGGTCAACCGCTTAGAGATGTCATGCCTCTTAGCCTATCACGTACAATGTGTTGGAACGCTAACCAATAGAAGCACAAGTCTTATATACTGATGTCACCATGTTCCGGAAGTAAACAAAGGAGTCCAAGGCTGGAGAAACAAACCAACTTTCTTGAGAAACGTTGTCATTTTCTGTTTGTCTTTTTGTGTTAATTTCTTCCTTATCTTACCCAGTGTTTATTCTGTATCATCCTGTTTTTTGCAGCTGCGTCTGTAGCGAAGGAGCTGAGGTCTGCGATGTCTCAGGATCAGTCTGGATCAGTTTCTCAGGGTTTGGTTCATCATGCTGTCAACGCCTCGACCAGAATCAGCTCTGAGACTTCACTCAAATCTGATCTGAGTCCTGCTGCAATCCCAGAATCCCCCAGCATGAACAGAGGCGGATATCCATACACCCGAGGTGAGGTCAATGCTTTAATATATCATACTGCGCGTCAGAGGTGGGAGGTAGTGGAGTACAAATACTAATTGTTACTGTACTTAAGTACATTTTTCTGGTATCAGAAAGTACTTATTTTTCTGACTACTTTTTACTTTTACTTCTTACATTTTGAAAACAAATACCTGTACTTTCTACTTCTTACATGTTGAATACAAATACCTGTACTTTCTACTTCTTACATGTTGAACTCAAATACCTGTACTTTCTACTTCTTACATGTTGAACACAAATACCTGTACTTTCTACTTCTTACATGTTGAATACAAATACCTGTACTTTCTACTTCTTACATGTTGAACTCAAATACCTGTACTTTCTACTTCTTACATGTTGAACACAAATACCTGTACTTTCTACTTCTTACATGTTGAATACAAATACCTGTACTTTCTACTTCTTACATGTTGAACTCAAATACCTGTACTTTCTACTTCTTACATGTTGAACACAAATACCTGTACTTTCTACTTCTTACATGTTGAACCCAAATACCTGTACTTTCTACTTCTCACATGTTGAACACAAATACCTGTACTTTCTACTTCTTACATGTTGAACCCAAATACCTGTACTTTCTACTTCTTACATGTTGAACACAAATACCTGTACTTTCTACTTCTTACATGTTGAACCCAAATACCTGTACTTTCTACTTCTTACATGTTGAACACAAATACCTGTACTTTCTACTTCTCACATGTTGAACACAAATACCTGTACTTTCTACTTCTCACATGTTGAACACAAATACCTGTACTTTCTACTTCTTACATGTTGAACCCAAATACCTGTACTTTCTACTTCTTACATGTTGAACACAAATACCTGTACTTTCTACTTCTCACATGTTGAACTCAAATACCTGTACTTTCTACTTCTTACATGTTGAACACAAATACCTGTACTTTCTACTTCTTACATGTTGAACCCAAATACCTGAACTTTCTACTTCTTACATGTTGAACACAAATACCTGTACTTTCTACTTCTCACATGTTGAACTCAAATACCTGTACTTTCTACTTCTTACATGTTGAACACAAATACCTGTACTTTCTACTTCTTACATGTTGAACACAAATACCTGTACTTTCTACTTCTTACATGTTGAACCCAAATACCTGTACTTTCTACTTCTTACATGTTGAACACAAATACCTGTACTTTCTACTTCTTACATGTTGAACACAAATACCTGTACTTTCTACTTCTTACATGTTGAACCCAAATACCTGTACTTTCTACTTCTTACATGTTGAACCCAAATACCTGTACTTTCTACTTCTTACATGTTGAACCCAAATACCTGTACTTTCTACTTCTTACATGTTGAACACAAATACCTGTACTTTCTACTTCTTACATGTTGAACCCAAATACCTGTACTTTCTACTTCTTACATGTTGAACCCAAATACCTGTACTTTCTACTTCTTACATGTTGAACCCAAATACTTGTACTTTCTACTTCTTACATGTTGAACACAAATACCTGTACTTTCTACTTCTTACATGTTGAACCCAAATACCTGTACTTTCTACTTCTTACATGTTGAACCCAAATACCTGTACTTTCTACTTCTTACATGTTGAACCCAAATACTTGTACTTTCTACTTCTTACATGTTGAACCCAAATACCTGTACTTTCTACTTCTTACATTTGAACTCAAATACCTGTACTTTCTACTTCTTACATGTTGAACCCAAATACCTGTACTTTCTACTTCTTACATTTGAACACTAATACCTGTACTTTCTACTTCTTACATGTTGAACCCAAATACCTGTACTTTCTACTTCTTACATTTGAACTCAAATACCTGTACTTTCTACTTCTTACATGTTGAACCCAAATACCTGTACTTTCTACTTCTTACATGTTGAACTCAAATACCTGTACTTTCTACTTCTTACATGTTGAACCCAAATACCTGTACTTTCTACTTCTCACATGTTGAACACAAATACCTGTACTTTCTACTTCTTACATGTTGAACACAAATACCTGTACTTTCTACTTCTTACATGTTGAACACAAATACCTGTACTTTCTACTTCTTACATGTTGAACACAAATACCTGTACTTTCTACTTCTTACATGTTGAACACAAATACCTGTACTTTCTACTTCTTACATGTTGAACACAAATACCTGTACTTTCTACTTCTTACATGTTGAACTCAAATACCTGTACTTTCTACTTCTCACATGTTGAACCCAAATACCTGTACTTTCTACTTCTTACATGTTGAACACAAATACCTGTACTTTCTACTTCTTACATGTTGAACACAAATACCTGTACTTTCTACTTCTTACATGTTGAACCCAAATACCTGTACTTTCTACTTCTTACATGTTGAACCCAAATACCTGTACTTTCTACTTCTTACATGTTGAACACAAATACCTGTACTTTCTACTTCTTACATGTTGAACTCAAATACCTGTACTTTCTACTTCTTAGATGTTGAACCCAAATACCTGTACTTTCTACTTCTTACATGATAAACCCAAATACCTGTACTTTCTACTTCTTACATGTTGAACCCAAATACCTGTACTTTCTACTTCTTACATGTTGAACCCAAATACCTGTACTTTCTACTTCTTACATGTTGAACACAAATACCTGTACTTTCTACTTCTTACATGTTGAACTCAAATACCTGTACTTTCTACTTCTTACATGTTGAACCCAAATACCTGTACTTTCTACTTCTTACATGTTGAACACAAATACCTGTACTTTCTACTTCTTACATGTTGAACACAAATACCTGTACTTTCTACTTCTTACATGTTGAACCCAAATACCTGTACTTTCTACTTCTTACATGTTGAACCCAAATACCTGTACTTTCTACTTCTTACATGTTGAACACAAATACCTGTACTTTCTACTTCTTACATGTTGAACTCAAATACCTGTACTTTCTACTTCTTAGATGTTGAACCCAAATACCTGTACTTTCTACTTCTTACATGATGAACCCAAATACCTGTACTTTCTACTTCTTACATGTTGAACCCAAATACCTGTACTTTCTACTTCTTACATGTTGAACCCAAATACCTGTACTTTCTACTTCTTACATGTTGAACACAAATACCTGTACTTTCTACTTCTTACATGTTGAACTCAAATACCTGTACTTTCTACTTCTTAGATGTTGAACCCAAATACCTGTACTTTCTACTTCTTACATGATGAACCCAAATACCTGTACTTTCTACTTCTTACATGTTGAACCCAAATACCTTTACTTTCTACTTCTTACATGTTGAACCCAAATACCTGTACTTTCTACTTCTTACATGTTGAACTCAAATACCTGTACTTTCTACTTCTTACATGTTGAACCCAAATACCTGTACTTTCTACTTCTTACATGTTGAACCCAAATACCTGTACTTTCTACTTCTCACATGTTGAACCCAAATACCTGTACTTTCTACTTCTTACATGTTGAACACAAATACCTGTACTTTCTACTTCTTACATGTTGAACACAAATACCTGTACTTTCTACTTCTTACATGTTGAACGCAAATACCTGTACTTTCTACTTCTTACATGTTGAACACAAATACCTGTACTTTCTACTTCTTACATGTTGAACACAAATACCTGTACTTTCTACTTCTTACATGTTGAACTCAAATACCTGTACTTTCTACTTCTCACATGTTGAACCCAAATACCTGTACTTTCTACTTCTTACATGTTGAACACAAATACCTGTACTTTCTACTTCTTACATGTTGAACACAAATACCTGTACTTTCTACTTCTTACATGTTGAACCCAAATACCTGTACTTTCTACTTCTTACATGTTGAACCCAAATACCTGTACTTTCTACTTCTTACATGTTGAACCCAAATACCTGTACTTTCTACTTCTTACATGTTGAACTCAAATACCTGTACTTTCTACTTCTTACATGATGAACCCAAATACCTGTACTTTCTACTTCTTACATGTTGAACCCAAATACCTGTACTTTCTACTTCTTACATGTTGAACCCAAATACCTGTACTTTCTACTTCTTACATGTTGAACACAAATACCTGTACTTTCTACTTCTTACATGTTGAACTCAAATACCTGTACTTTCTACTTCTTAGATGTTGAACCCAAATACCTGTACTTTCTACTTCTTACATGTTGAACACAAATACCTGTACTTTCTACTTCTTACATGTTGAACACAAATACCTGTACTTTCTACTTCTTACATGTTGAACCCAAATACCTGTACTTTCTACTTCTTACATGTTGAACCCAAATACCTGTACTTTCTACTTCTTACATGTTGAACACAAATACCTGTACTTTCTACTTCTTACATGTTGAACTCAAATACCTGTACTTTCTACTTCTTAGATGTTGAACCCAAATACCTGTACTTTCTACTTCTTACATGTTGAACTCAAATACCTGTACTTTCTACTTCTTACATGTTGAACCCAAATACCTGTACTTTCTACTTCTTACATGTTGAACCCAAATACCTGTACTTTCTACTTCTTACATGTTGAACACAAATACCTGTACTTTCTACTTCTTACATGTTGAACTCAAATACCTGTACTTTCTACTTCTTACATGATGAACCCAAATACCTGTACTTTCTACTTCTTACATGTTGAACACAAATACCTGTACTTTCTACTTCTCACATGTTGAACCCAAATACCTGTACTTTCTACTTCTTACATGTTGAACACAAATACCTGTACTTTCTACTTCTTACATGTTGAACTCAAATACCTGTACTTTCTACTTCTTAGATGTTGAACCCAAATACCTGTACTTTCTACTTCTTACATGTTGAACCCAAATACCTGTACTTTCTACTTCTTACATGTTGAACCCAAATACCTGTACTTTCTACTTCTTACATGTTGAACACAAATACCTGTACTTTCTACTTCTTACATGTTGAACTCAAATACCTGTACTTTCTACTTCTTACATGATGAACCCAAATACCTGTACTTTCTACTTCTTACATGATGAACTCAAATACCTGTACTTTCTACTTCTTACATGATGAACCCAAATACCTGTACTTTCTACTTCTTACATGTTGAACCCAAATACCTGTACTTTCTACTTCTTACATGTTGAACTCAAATACCTGTACTTTCTACTTCTCACATGTTGAACACAAATACCTGTACTTTCTACTTCTTACATGTTGAACTCAAATACCTGTACTTTCTACTTCTTACATGTTGAACCCAAATACCTGTACTTTCTACTTCTTACATGTTGAACTCAAATACCTGTACTTTCTACTTCTTACATGTTGAACACAAATACCTGTACTTTCTACTTCTCACATGTTGAATACAAATACCTGTACTTTCTACTTCTCTCATTTTCCAAACAGCTGGTTCCTTTAGTCTGAATGTGTGTTTGGTGGCGTGATCATTATTCTTTAGAGTCATTGCGTGCCTATTGATTTGAACACGATCCGTGTATCCATCATTTCCTGGTCTTCTCTAAAGAAGAGGGACCAATGGAAACGTTGTCATGTTGCCGTTGTTCAGCATGGAAACATTCATTAGCTAACAATGACATTATTGTTCTATTAATATAAAGGGAGGTCAGGTACTCTTTAAAACAGCTGCTAGTTATGGGTACTTTTTACTGAAGTACATTTCAAAGCCTCTTTACTTTTACTTGAGTAAAGAAGTTTAGTCAGTACTTCTACTTTCACCAGAGTATTTTTAAACACGAGTATCTGTACTTCTACTTGAGGAAAGGATGTGTGTACTGTTGCCCTCTCTGTCTGCACATATATCTTCGGAAAGATGCATCAAAACACCTGTGAGTGGTTACTTCATGTATAGTGAGTCTTTTGGCAAATGTAGTTTTTGTGTTTTATCTCTTCAGACGTCGCTGAACCCAAACCACACCTTCCTCTTTCGGCCATGAGCAAACCCAACACAGAGTCTTCTCCTGCTGTATCATCTTCATCACCTGTTGAAACATCTTCATCACCTGCTTCTTCATCACCTGCTGTATCTTCTTCATCACCTGCTGCATCTTCTTCATCACCTGCTGTATCCTCTTCACCTGCTGTATCCTCTTCACCTGCTGTATCCTCTTCATCACCTGCTGTATCCTCTTCACCTGCTGTATCCTCTTCACCTGCTGTATCCTCTTCACCTGCTGTATCCTCTTCATCACCTGCTGTATCCTCTTCACCTGCTGTATCCTCTTCACCTGCTGTATCCTCTTCACCTGCTGTATCCTCTTCATCACCTGCTGTATCCTCTTCATCACCTGCTGTATCCTTTTCATCACCTGCTGTATCCTCTTCATCACCTGCTGTATCCTCTTCATCACCTGCTTCTTCATCACCTGCTGTATCCTCTTCATCACCTGCTGTATCATCTTCATCACCTGCTGTATCTTCTTCAAGTCTCCCAGCTTCTAAGGAGTCTAGCGTAAAGCCGGGGGAATATCCCTTTAAGAGATGTGAGTTCAGCTGGTGATCTGTCTCTGTCCCGGTCTATGTTTGAGGCTCACGTATTATTATAAATAATATGTTTTTAGCCTTTAATTTAACGATAAATAATGAAAAATAATTGTTTTCATTTTTAATACAAATATATTTGTATTTATAATTATTTTTTTATTATTGTTTCACATTAAAAAATACATTTTGATTTAAGGCTATTTCGAATTGTATTTCAATGTATTATTTGATAATACTTATTACAATTTTTGACATATATTATTCTTATTATTTTTTTCAGATAAAATAACTGCTTTTCATTTAAGGTTTTAAGAGTTAAGCTTGTTTCTTTTTCTTGTTTTATTTATACATGTTTTGATAAACTAAGTCAATAACATTTTTAAAAGGGGTTTCAAATATCTATATTTTTAATTATCTGTTTTCCAACATTTGCCACTTTTACGCTTGTTTTTTTGTGTCTTTCTAATTAATAATAAATCATTTTCTTCTCATTAATTTAGTACCAGTTCTCAAGACGCCCAGTCCCAGTCTGAAGAGGAGTGTGAGCTTCCCTCAGCCTGCAGGTAGAACACACTTAACGGCCCGTCCACACGGCAGCGTGCTTCAACGGAGACGCTTCCCCTTCTCTTTGAATGGGGTGACGTCACACTTTGCCTCCGTTGCTCGCTTCGAAAGTTGAGAAAAGTTAAACTTTTCAAGCGTCAACGGAAGCGGCAGCCAATCAAATCATATGCCAGTACAAGCGCTAGCCAATCAAACCGCGTGCTTCGGTGTCCGGGGCGGGAGATTAATGTGATTGGTTGTTGGTCGCACGCCAGACACGCCCACCGCCAAGCTTCAACGCGCGCTGCCGTGTGGACGCACCGTCAAGATACACTTTACATTTATTAAAGCAACAACAGCATTTAAAAGCATGTCCTTTTGTTGTTGTTGTTGTTGTTGTTGTTGTAGCTTTGAATGCAGGATATTTTAAATTATTTGGGTTACTTTTACTCTTTGAATTTATCTTCTGCCATCAAATGGAAATTAGCTTTTTTGCTATAATCTGGCATCTCTTCTGTTTTTGAGACATTAATGTATTTGTATGCATGGTCCTTGTTAAGATATATACTAATACATATAATAATAATAATCTCTCTATTCACTCTGATTGTTTTCTGTTTCTGTAGAAAAATTACTTCCCTCCAAATCAATCATCAAACCTGGTTTCTCACCGAGTTTGGACAAGTGAGTTGTGCCAATAAACACGTACTCATGACTAATGTTAGATTAATACTAGCATAACTATAGGGCCTCTTTGAAGCCTGTCTGCAGCCTCAGTTCACGTGTAATTGTATATGTTGTCCCCTGTTTGTCCTCAGGAAGGTGAATAAGGCGCCAGGCGTTGAGTTTAAACAGGATTTAATGAAATCTCAAACGCTGCCTCGCTCTAACAGCGCTCAGGCCAAGCGGGCGCTTTTTGAGAGAATGAACTCCGAGCCCATTAAGTGAGTTCAGCATTTAAAGGTCACCTATTATGCAAAATCTTCTTCATGTCTCTTCTACATCAACATGTGTCCCCTCTTCTTCATGTCTCTTCTACATCAACATGTGTCCCCTCTTCTTCATGTCTCTTCTACATCAACATGTGTCCCCTCTTCTTCATGTCTCTTCTACATCAACATGTGTCCCCTCTTCTTCATGTCTCTTCTACATCAACATGTGTCCCCTCTTCTTCATGTCTCTTCTACATCAACATGTGTCCCCTCTTCTTCATGTCTCTTCTACATCAACATGTATCCCCTCTTCTTCACGTCTCTTCTACATCAACATGTGTCCCCTCTTCTTCATGTCTCTTCTACATCAACATGTGTCCCCTCTTCTTCATGTCTCTTCTACATCAACATGTGTCCCCTCTTCTCCATGTCTCCTCTACATCAACATGTGTCCCCTCTTCTTCATGTCTCTTCTACATCAACATGTGTCCCCTCTTCTTCATGTCTCTTCTACATCAACATGTGTCCCCTCTTCTTCATGTCTCTTCTACATCAACATGTGTCCCCTCTTCTTCATGTCTCTTCTTCATCAACATGTGTCACCTCTTCTTCATGTCTCTTCTACATCAACATGTGTCCCCTCTTCTTCATGTCTCTTCTACATCAACATGTGTCCCCTCTTCTTCATGTCTCTTCTACATCAACATGTGTGCCCTCTTCTTCATGTCTCTTCTACATCAACATGTGTCCCCTCTTCTTCATGTCTCTTCTACATCTACATGTGTCCCCTCTTCTTCATGTCTCTTCTACATCAACATGTGTCCCCTCTTCTTCATGTCTCTTCTACATCAACATGTGTCCCCTCTTCTTCATGTCTCTTCTACATCAACATGTGTCCCCTCTGTGTAAAGAGACTCTGAAAGTTTCAGGAACAAAGATTCTCTCTCTTTTTGATCCATTTCTATAAAAACCTGTCTGAAAATGAGCTGATCAGATTTTGGCCACTTTATGATGTCATAACGATGTTTTGTCTTGTGTAACCATTAGCCAATCAGCAACCAAGGTCTGTTTGGTGTTTCAGCCAATCAGAGACAGGCTCTGTATATATCTGAGACCTATAATATATTGATGAAAAACAGTATAATAGGGGACCTTTTAAAATATGATTTCCATTTTATCCAATATCACTGACATGTTTTCCTTCATTGATTTTTCCTTTCTGTTGAACAGACCGAAGGATTCGAAGCCGAAGCTGAAGCGCTCTCAGAGTTTCGGACCTTCGAGCGCCAGCGGGATAAAACAGATGCTGCTTGAGTGGTGCCGCTCCAAAACCATCGGATATCAGGTAACACTCCACATATTCAAATAGTATTTTCTCAATAACAGCTTCGTGCTTAATAAACCAACGTCTTGACTCACAATATTGATTTAAAAATGGTCGAGTTGCCTTCCTTAAGAAAAAATGGTCCGTTCCACTGCGTACTTCCGTTCTTCTTCTGCTGTTCCCTTTAGTGTTTACTTCCTGTCTCTCTTCTGCTGTTCCATTTAGTGTTTACTTCCTGTCTTCTTCTGCTGTTCCCTTTAGTGTTTACTTCCTGTCTGCCTTCTTCTGCTGTTCCCTTTAGTGTTTACTTCCTGTCTGTCTTCTTCGGCTGTTCCCTTTAGTGTTTACTTCCTGTCTGTTTTCTTCTGCTGTTCCCTTTAGTGTTTACTTCCTGTCTGTCTTCTGCTGCTGTTCCCTTTAGTGTTTACTTCCTGTCTGTCTTCCGCTGTTCCCTTTAGTGTTTACTTCCTGTCTCTCTTCTGCTGTTCCATTTAGTGTTTACTTCCTGTCTTCTTCTGCTGTTCCCTTTAGTGTTTACTTCCTGTCTGCCTTCTTCTGCTGTTCCCTTTAGTGTTTACTTCCTGTCTGTCTTCTTCTGCTGTTCCCTTTAGTGTTTACTTCCTGTCTGTCTTCTTCTGCTGCTCCCTTTAGTGTTTACTTCCTGCCTGTCTTCTTCTGCTGTTCCCTTTAGTGTTTACTTCCTGTCTGTCTTCTTCTGCTGTTCCCTTTAGTGTTTACTTCCTGCCTGTCTTCTTCAGCTGTTGCCTTTAGTGTTTACTTCCTGTCTGTCTTCCGCTGTTCCCTTTAGTGTTTACTTCCTGTCTGTCTTCTTCTGCTGTTCCATTTAGTGTGTACTGTCTTCTTCTTCGGCTGTTCCCTTTAGTGTTTACTTCCTGTCTGTCTTCCGCTGTTCCCTTTAGTGTTTACTTCCTGTCTGTCTTCTTCTGCTGTTCCCTTTAGTGTTTACTTCCTGTCCGTCTTCTTCTGCTGTTCCCTTTAGTGTTTACTTCCTGTCTGTCTTCTGCGGTTCCCGTTAGTGTTTACTTCCTGTCTGTCTTCGTCTGCTGTTCCCTTTAGTGTTTACTTCCTGTCTGTCTTCTGCGGTTCCCGTTAGTGTTTACTTCCTGTCTGTCTTCTTCTGCTGTTCCCTTTAGTGTTTACTTCCTGTCTGTCTTCTTCTGCTGTTCCCTTTAGTGTTTACTTCCTGTCTGTCTTCTTCTGCTGCTCCCTTTAGTGTGTACTTCCTGTCTGTCTTCTTCTGCTGATTTCTCTGACGTCCAGCTCTCTGTCTTTTAACCTCTTTCCTTCTCTTATTCACTTTTTTCTTTACTGGGGACAGTTGAGCCTAGTTTAGACCATAGACTGTATATATAAATGGACGTAGTGTCCGTGACGTCACCCATAGGATTCTGCAGAGTTGCCGTGAAGCCCTTAGTAGGCGGAGTCGGCCACTAACGGCTCGACTGTGACGTCAGAGTCTAATCCCGCCTGCTCCAAATAAGGGCAAAGAGGCGGAGCCGAGGCGGGACCTGCTGCCTCTGAACTGGAAGTAAACAGAGCTAGCTCAGGCTAAGAAGCTAAGCTAACATGAAATACATGCATTCCAAGTTACTGCTAACAGTGTAGTTCCCTATATAAACGTTACATTCATAATCAAATGAGACAATCTGCAAGAGAATTAGCTATATTTTGTTATTCTTAATGCTTGTCATTCACACATTGAGAAAAGACGGACTCCACCGCCCGGACCTAACGGAGCCGCAGTGGGCTAGCTCCGGGACGCCGGCTGGAGCTAGCCCCCTGTGGCTCCGTTAGCTCCGGCGGCCACCACTGGGATAATTGGGTCCCCTATTAACATTTGCTCCCGTTTAGCAGTATGGGCGTCATAGCCATAGACTATACAAGTCTTACCCAAGGCTGAATCATAAACTAAAATGTATATGTATGCATAAAGGGTTACGCCCTTAGCTGGCTAATAAGTAACAAGCTAAGCTACCAAGCACACAAACACCTGCGAACGGGGTTAACATGTATAATATTAACATTTTAGACTTCTTGGAAGTTCTGTTAGTACATTCAAGCGCACAGCACGACATTTTAATTGTCTGGTATTTGTAACAATATTCCCTAAAAGGCACAATCACCACGAACACAGCTAAAGCTAAAGGGTCAAGTACAGTACTATGACTAACTAACGTTGTAGCCTCTATGGTTGTAGCCTAGCAGAGTGGACAAGTTGCTGTTAGCTGACAGTGAGGCATGTACGTGTCCATCAAAGTGACCACGCCCTAATTTATGCAAAAACTTTAAGACCTAATATAAATAAAAGGGTCGTGTTAGAAAACAATTCACTCACAGATTCATAATCATGAAGGTGGAATCTAACTGTATCGATAATAATATTTATTGCATCCATGGGTAGAAACTAGTGCTGTCAAAATGATCGCGTTAACGGCGGTAATTAATTTTTTGAATTAATTGCGTTAAAATATTTAACGCATTTAACGCATGTGCAGAATGGCCCGCTGTCACGGTTTGTGAAGCAAGCAGGACCCAAATGCAGATTAATGTGAAAACCTTTATTTCAAGGATAATACATAAACATAGCCAAAACAGAACACTCACCGGTGAACTAAGTCACAACGAAAGAAGCACCAACACTGAACACAGGAAGAGACACGACTAAATACAGGGAGGGGTAATCAAGGGACGAGAAACAGCTGGGCAGGGGAGGAGAAACACAAGGGCCACAGGTGAACACAATCATATAACGAGACACACCAGGGAACTAACGACGGGAGGAAAACACACAGGGAAAAGGACCAGACAATAACCAGGGAGGAAAACATGACATCAAACACCCAAAACATCCAAAACAACATAAGAGAATCCTGACAGAACCCCCCCCTCAAGGGACGGATTCCAGACGTCCCAAAGAACCACAAAAGTCCAAAACCCCAAGCAGGGTGGGTGGAGGGGGTCCGGAGGCGGGACACAACACTAGGCGCACCAGGGTGGGTGGAGGGGGTCTGGAGGCGGGACACAACACTAGGCGCACCAGGGAGGGTGGAGGGGGTCCGGAGGCGGGACACAACACTAGGCGCACCAGGGTGGGTGGAGGGGGTCCGGAGGACGGGCCCTGAAGGGATCTCGGGCGGACGGCCCGGGGGCAAGGCCAAGTCCAGGGTGGAAATCTCGGGCGGACGGCCCGGGGGCAAGGCAGAGACCAAGGAGGGGGTCTCGGGCGGACGGCCCGGGGGCAAGGCAGAGACCAAGGAAGAGTCAGGGGGCCGAGCATGAGGGCGAAGTCCGCGGCTCTCAGGGGGCCGGGCTCGAGGCCGAAGACCACGGCTCACAGGGGGCCGGACTCGAGGGCGAAGACCGCGGCACTCAGGGGGCCGGGCTCGAGGGCGAAGACCACGGCTCACAGGGGGCCGGACTCGAGGGCGAAGACCGCGGCTTTCAGGGGGCCGGGCTCGAGGGCGAAGACCGGACAGTTCCGGAGGCCGGGCAGGACCCGGTGTCGGTGGGACAGGTAACGGCAGGACCTCCACCGGAACAAGACATGGGATTGGCAGGACTCCCAGCAGAAGAGCAGTCTGTGGGACCTCCAAAGGCTCAGGACCTGGGGTTGGCAGGACCCCCGGCAGAAGAGCAGTCTGCGGGACCTCCAACGGCTCAGGACATGGAGTTGGCAGGACCCCCGGCAGAAGAGCAGTCTGCGGGACCTCCAAAGACTCAGGACACGGGGTTGGCAGGACCCCCGGCAGAAGAGCAGTCGGCGGGGCCTCCAACGGGACAGGACACAGGGTTGGCAGGACCCCCGGCAGGAGAGTAGTCGGCGGGGCCTCCAACGGCACAGGACACTGGGTTGGCAGGACCCCCGGCAGGAGAGTAGTCGGCGGGGCCTCCAACGGCACAGGACATAGAGTTGGCAGGACCCCCGGCAGGAGAGTAGTCGGCGGGGCCTCCAACGGCACAGGACACTGGGTTGGCAGGACCCCCGGCAGGAGAGTAGTCGGCGGGGCCTCCAACGGCACAGGACACTGGGTTGGCAGGACCCCCGGCAGGAGAGTAGTCGGCGGGGCCTCCAACGGGACAAAACAAAGAGTTGGCAGGACCCCCAGCGGAACCTCCAACGACACTTGGGTAGGGACTTGAGAGGGAACTGGAGAGGGGACTCGAGAGGGAACTGGAGAGGGAACTGGAGAGGGGACTCGAGAGGGGACTCGAGAGGGGACTCGAGAGGGGACTGGAAAGGGGACTCGAGAGGGAACTGGAGAGGGGACTCGAGAGGGAACTGGAGAGGGAACTGGAGAGGGGACTCGAGAGGGGACTGGAGAAGGAACTGGAGAGGAGACTCGAGAGGGAACTCGAGAGGGGACTGGAAAGGGGACTCGAGAGGGAACTGGAGAGGGGACTCGAGAGGAGACTGGAGAGGGAACTGGAGAGGAGACTCGAGAGGGAACTGGAGAGGGGACTCGAGAGGGAACTGGAGAGGGAACTGGAGAGGGGACTCGAGAGGGGACTGGAGAAGGAACTGGAGAGGAGACTCGAGAGGGAACTCGAGAGGGGACTCGAGAGGGGACTAGAGAGGGGACTAGAGAGGGAACTTGAGAGGGAACTCGAGAGGAGACTTGAGAGGGGACTCGAGAGAGGACTCGAGAGAGGACTAGAGAGGGAACTGGAGAGGGAACTGGAGAGGGGACTAGAGAGGGAACTTGAGAGGGGACTCGGGAGGGGACTCGAAAAGGGACTCGAGAAGGGACCTGAGAGGGGACTTGAGATGGGACTCGAGAGGTGACTTGAGAGGGGACTCGAGAAGAGACTCGAGAGGGGACCTGAGAGGGAACTCGAGAGGTGACTTGAGGGGGAACTCGAGAGGTGACTTGAGAGGGAACTCGATAGGAAACTCGAGAGAGGGCTTGAGAGGAGACTCGAGAGGAGACTCGAGAGGTTACTTGAGAGGGGACTCGGGTAGGAACTTGAGAGGAGACTTGAGAGAGGACTTGAGAGGGACCTCGAGAGGAGACTCGAGAGGGGACTAGAGAGGGAACTTGAGAGGGGACTCGAGAGGGAACTCGAGAGGGGACTCGAGAGGGGACTAGAGAGGGGACTAGAGAGGGAACTTGAGAGGGAACTCGAGAGGAGACTTGAGAGGGGACTCGAGAGAGGACTAGAGAGGGAACTGGAGAGGGAACTGGAGAGGGGACTAGAGAGGGAACTTGAGAGGGGACTCGAGAGGGGACTAGAAAGGGAACTCGAGATTCTGTCAGGATTCTCTTATGTTGTTTTGGATGTTTTGGGTGTTTGATGTCATGTTTTCCTCCCTGGTTATTGTCTGGTCCTTTTCCCTGTGTGTTTTCCTCCCGTCGTTAGTTCCCTGGTGTGTCTCGTTATATGATTGTGTTCACCTGTGGCCCTTGTGTTTCTCCTCCCCTGCCCAGCTGTTTCTCGTCCCTTGATTACCCCTCCCTGTATTTAGTCGTGTCTCTTCCTGTGTTCAGTGTTGGTGCTTCTTTCGTTGTGACTTAGTTCACCGGTGAGTGTTCTGTTTTGGCTATGTTTATGTATTATCCTTGAAATAAAGGTTTTCACATTAATCTGCATTTGGGTCCTGCTTGCTTCACAAACCGTGACAGAGGTTGGTGCTTTCTGCACAGACAGTAGTTAGTCAGATTGATTTCAGTAGCCACTTGTCTGGAAATACCGAAGACCAGAAACGGTTTTGAAAACTTTTGTCACGTAGTGATCGTCTTCTCAATAGAACATCTTTGATAATGTCAGTGTTGTTGCAGGAAGTCCCGACGGAGAATACTTTTGCTGTAGTACAGGGGTGCACATAACTGGTACGCCGGTTATGTGCGTAATCTGAAACTTGTATCACAAAGCGCATTTGCGTACCGACGTACTTGTGAAGCTTTTCCAGAAGGCGGTTAGATCACCGGACGACAGAGTCGGTCTCCGTGTGCACAGACAGGCTGCTGTTAACGTCGGTCTGTACAACGGGATTGTGCCAAAACTACGCCAACCGGCTGCGGAGGGAGAGACTCTTCCCCCCCCCCCCTTCACTGGAGAACTGCGCTAAAACAGCTGATCACAACGTTCGCAATCTGTGGTCACGAAGTACTCCACTAGCCGCCGCCGCCGCCGCCCCCCCTCTGTCGACTTTCCTGAAGTACTCCCCCGTTGATAGAAATCAACACGTAATGAATTAAGACCCCACGGTTTGATGATTGATAGGTGTGTGGGCTGTCTTTCATTTTGACACGCAGAAAAATGTTATAATAAACATAGATACTGTATGTTAAATGGATATATCCGCCTTCTTTCATTTATCTTTCCATTCCCAACAATATACATAAAGAAATGGCATATTTTGGACATAGTTCGAATGGTGATTAATCATGATTAATTAATTTTTAAGCTGTGATTAATCTGAATAAAATTTTTAATCGTTTGACAGCCCTAGTAGAAACATGTTTTTTTCTGCTGTAAAGTTGGGCATTTTAACATGGGGGTCTATGGAAATTTCTCCTTTCTGCAGCCAGTCCCTAGCGGCCCATGTATGAACTGCAGTGTGTGGCACTTCCGTATTGGCGTCCCGGCTGTTCCCCAGAGTTTGCCGCTTGGTTTAGACATAGTCCCTTGATCCTCCTTAGCAACAGTCTGCTCCCCTTTGCAACGGCCTGCTCTCCTTAGCAACGGTCTGCTCCCCTTAGCTATGGTCTGCTCTCTTTAGCAACGCTCTACTCTCCTTAGCAACGGTCTGCTCTCTTTAGCAACAGCCTGCTCTCCTTAGCAACGCTCTACTCTCCTTAGCAACGGTCTGCTCTCTTTAGCAACGGCCTGCTCTCCTTAGCAACAGTCTGCTCCCCTTAGCAACAGTCTGCTCCCCTTAGCAACGGCCTGCTCTCTTTAGCAACGGCCTGCTCTCCTTAGCAACAGTCTGCTCCCCTTAGCAACGGTCTGCTCTCTTTAGCAACGCTCTGCTTGTGAAAATTGCAAACCTCTGGAATGTCAGAATAGACAAATCAGAATTGTGTATTCAACTGTCTATAAAGGAAACTGAATAAACCGTATATCAGATTAAATGTGATGCTGTTTTTATGTTGTTTTTTCTCTCAGAACATCGATATGCAGAACTTCTCGTCCAGCTGGAGCGATGGGATGGCGTTCTGCGCTCTCGTTCACTCCTTCTTCCCGCTGGACTTTGATTACAACACGCTGGAACCAAAGAACCGCAAACAGAACCTGGAGCAGGCGTTCACCACCGCAGAGTGAGTACTCTGGAGTATCTGTTCTATGAGTAGAAGTATTAGTAGCTCAAGGTAAAGGTAGTACAATTCTTCTTTTAAAGGAACCACTGTTTGGTTTCTTCTCAGCGAGTATTTTTGATATTCAAATCAGAAAGGTGTTAAAAAGTACTTTTTTCCAAATCTAAGGTATCTTTGAAATAATTATTTCCTTAAAATGTGTAGATTTTTTAGGAAATGAACAGAACATTTCAAAATTAAGATTTTTTATTTTACATATAGGTAACTTGAATAGATAGAGTACATCACTAACTCATATTTTAGGTTACATATTATTTACATATCAATTGTAACTTACTGAGAGCAATTGGTTGCAATTCTGTTGTCTTTCAGCAGGAACCAGTGAAACCTTTTGGAGTATTTACACTTTATTTATTGTGCATTTCAGGAAGCAGGCGGACTGTCTGCGTCTGATCGAGGTCGACGACATGCTGGTGATGGGCGACAGGCCGGACGCGATGTGTGTGTTCACCTACGTCCAGTCTCTGTACAACCACCTGAAGACGTTCGAGTAACTCTGTATCAGAGGAGATTATACATTAAAGGTCACCTATTATGCAGAATCCACTTTTTCCATGTCTCTTCTACATCAACATGTGTCCCCTCTTCTTCATGTCTCTTCTACATCAACATGTGTCCCCTCTTCTTCATGTCTCTTCTACATCAACATGTGTCCCCTCTTCTTCATGTCTCTTCTACATCAACATGTGTCCCCTCTTCTTCATGTCTCTTCTACATCAACATGTGTCCCCTCTTCTCCATGTCTCTTCTACATCAACATGTGTCCCCTCTTCTCCATGTCTCTTCTACATCAACATGTGTCCCCTCTTCTTCATGTCTCTTCTACATCAACGTGTGTCCCCTCTTCTCCATGTCTCTTCTACATCAACGTGTGTCCCCTCTTCTTCATGTCTCTTCTACATCAACATGTGTCCCCTCTTCTCCATGTCTCTTCTACATCAACATGTGTCCCCTCTTCTCCATGTCTCTTCTACATCAACATGTGTCCCCTCTTCTTCATGTCTCTTCTACATCAACATGTGTCCCCTCTTCTTCATGTCTCTTCTACATCAACATGTGTCCCCTCTGTGGAAAGAGACTCTGAAAGTTTCAGGAACAAAGATTCTCTCTCTTTTTGATCCATTTCTATAAAAACCTGTCTAAAAATGAGCTGATCAGATTTTGGCAACTTTATGATGTCATAACGATGTTTTGTCTTGTGTAACCATTAGCCAATCAGCAACCAAGGTAACCCCCCCCCCCCCCCCCCCCTTATCACCTGAATCTCCTCCTAGAGCACCATTGAGTTCTTTGTAACCAAATGTCTCTCAGAGGGGCGTGGGGAGGGACTCCTTATTTTCATCTAAAGTAACAGACAGAGAATCAGCACTTTGGAAACAGGGCTGAAACAGAGGGGATTATGGGTAATGCTGCAATGATCTGTTTGATGTTTCAGCCAATCAGAGACAGGCTCTGTATATATCTGAGACCTGTGAGATATTGATGATAAACAGTATGATAGGGGACCTTTAATAACCACCGTGTGTCATGTATACTTTGAATAAGCTCAACAGGAACCCACTGCTGTTTGAACCACATGAGAATTTAGTGTTTGATAAAGAAGTTTTTCCTTTAGTATTTACACTGATTCAGTTTCTTATCACGTGTATTGTCACGCTAATATTGCTGTATTTTTTTGTAGTTCTCAAATGCTGTAACCAAAGAAAGGTAAGATTAAAGATTGTAATAGCTGCTGTCTGTTGATCAATCAGTGTTAATAAAAGACTTATGAGTATAGGGATACTAAGGTGTAAGTGTATGGCATGACACCCAGAGGTTAAAGGTTTATTTTTTAATGTACTTTAAAATGTCAAAGAGACATATGGTAAGTGTACGTCTGCAAATGACAGAAGCGAGAGACGATAGTGAGGAAGAACAGAAACAGAATTGGCAGGTGTTGTGTATATGTGAGTAATGCTGGGAAACTTTGATGTGTTTATGCAATAATGTGATTCTAACGATCTGCTTTTAAATATCAAGACAAAGACGTTGGTGCTGCTTTTTCATTATAAGTATGCAGGGCTGTTGGAGAACCATTCATACAAATCTTGATGGATTTTGTACATAGCATTGTGGTCGTGTTGGCAAATAAAACCTTTTGAAAGTTGTACGTTTGAACTGAGAAAGATTTGTTAAATAAATAATAGTTTATATTAGACTGTTTGTTGCCATCTAGTGGTTGAACACATGTAATGGGCCAATAGCTGCTCATGTTCAGGTCATATTTGTATGTTGTGCCGTTACTCTGACATGTTTACAGGCTTTAATGTTAAGAGAAACTCTGGAGGGATTTTAGCCTTTGCAGACCATTTACATGCACTAAAACCTATATAACACGATAGAGGAAAAGAAAACCCAAAATGCAGAGTATGGCCTCTTTAACAAATATGTTACCTCCATCCTGCCATAATGTTTTAACCTTCCTTACAAGTCATTTTTAAGAATACATTTTTTTCGCATTTTTGGGATCTGTGTTTGACGATGCAATTTTTATTTTACTGTTAAGACAATAATTGCTTGTACTCACAAAATGCAATGTCTGTGAATGTTTAGGCTCAAGAGAATATTATTAACCAGGTGGTAAATTAAAGTGGTAACTTCAAAATACCACATCGTTTTGAGTCATTCCTTAGGATTTAAATGTTATAAGCAGGACAAATATGACTCGAAAAGCAATAACTGGCACCAGTATAAATGGCTTGGAGCAGCGGTTCCTAACCTTTTTCCACTCAGGGCCCACTTAAGAATCAAAAAAATGTTTGCGGCCCACATTCAACCATAAACAATACGGAGGCTAAATAAAGTTCTGATTGGTCGATTCAGAACCTGTGACACGTAAATCCAGTAGAACAGGTCATTACGGTCAAGGACTGTAATGACCGTTGCTAAGGACTGTAATGACCGTTGCTAAGGAGGATCAAGAAAGAAAAAGGAAAAGAGGTTTAAAAAAAAAAAAAATCTTAATAGTGAAAATGTTTCCACACAAATCATAATGTTTTGCAAATTATTTGGTGGCAAATATTGAATTTACATTTACACCCTTTAATATTTTATTTGGGCTTTTAGATGACCACACACAGTTAATAAATACAACTCTTCTTCTGGCTAAAATTCATATTTTTAAACTCAATCAAGGAGTCATCTTAATTTAAGGTGTTTGAAGAGTAGATTCAAAATACAACTTCTTTTGGAAAAAATTATTGCCACAAAAAATCTGAGGCTCATCAAACCATGAAATGGGAAATAATGAGCTCTAACGAAGAGTGGGATTAAAGTAGCAATACATATGCCATGTTGTGTTTTTGGTGGTTTTTGGTTGTCAACCTATTTTTGTTTGTGAAATGTTGAAGTGATCCTCCTGACTGTATCTTTATTTCTCCTGATTTTGTTTCGTTGTTGTCTGAGATGGGAATGTCATCTCTTATTGTTATTGTTATGTCCATGTTTGTGTCTTTAGCCTGTACCAAAAAAAAAGTGGCGGCCCACTTGCAATGCCTTCGCGGACCACTAGTGGGTTGGGAACCGCTGGTTTAGAGCAGGGGTGTCAAACTCAATTTCAACTCGGGCCACATCAGCATCATGGTTGCACTCAAAGGGCCAGTTTTATATAAGACTATATAAGAATAAATATATAAATATTTAATATATATAAAATCATTTATTATATAACATTATTTCCTCTGCATTGGATTATTATCGGATAGGTTAATCACTTCATAATTAACTACGTCTGAAAGAAGTCTAGGGCAAACAATTGCAAGTCTCTTCAGTGAGAATGTCACAAAATGATTTAAAAAGAAAAGCCGAATTCTGGAAAAACAAAACAAAAAAGTGAAATTCTGGAAAAAAAGTTACATTTTGAAAAAAAGTCATATTTGAGATGCATTGTGGGACATGTAGTTTATGGGCAATGTGCTTCTCTAAAGCGGCATTTAACCATATAATAAACACATTATATTCTTTGCTCTTGTGGGGCCGCATGAAATGAAGTCGCGGGCCGGATTTGGCCCCCGGGCCTTGACTTTGACACCCCTGGTTTAGAGTATTGAACAGTCCTTACAGTTATTGTTTATTTAGTAGGATTTTCACGCCATATTTTTCCTGCTAATAACATTTAAATCCTAAGGAATGACTCAAAACAATGTGGTATTTAAAAGAAAAGGAAACACTTAAAAAACAGTAGATTTAAATTGATTTATTTTTTAAATAAAGTAGTAGAATATTTAGCAAATTGACATTTGGTTTTAGTTTCCCTCTTAGTGGTGCAATATTGTTGTAACTCTTAAGTAAAACAAATGCTTAATTTGTTTAAGAGTAGGTATTTATTAAGTCAGAATCGTTCATTCGTATCTACGGAGTTTTCCAAGATGCATTCACAGCTTCAAAGTTTAATATTAACCCGAAGCAAATTAAAGTTGAGTAATTCCTTATGATTTTATTTAATGTGTTTATGTTGTAAGTAGTACGAATACGTGTTGAAAGGCATACTGAATAAATAATGAGTGTCAGCACTCGCCACTGTAAAGGGGCTGTAATGTAAAAGTAGTGGAAGAATCGTTAAGTCGTTTTTACGGAGTTTTTTGAGGGAGCTTGAACGCACCGCTTCCCATTGACCATGCATCCCTTCCGGTAGATGAGGTCAACTTTTCCCCAGATCCGCCATTTCAGTCCCGGAGTTTGTAGTTGCACTTTAGTTTTGACTTTATTTCTGACTCTTTTTAACGTGTTTGTGGATACAGCAGAAGTCCCACCAACTAACAGCGACATCATACATTACTCCTGGAAGTTTTGGTGTTGTGTGTATTCTTGTTTTTCCAGGAGGAAGCTGGTTAATCCACGAAAGTTTTTGCATGAGTTTCGGATTTATAGGCTGAGCAGGACCCGGGTTCGAATCCTGCTCGCGGACGAATTTTACTGCATGTCATCCATTCTGTGAATAAAAAGCACTGGTTGCAAAAAGAAGGAATAAGGAATAAAAGGCCTTAAAAGCCTCGGTGGGGATTTTCACAGTCATGGCGGGTAACTTTGACGCTGAGGACCGTGGGAGCTGGTTTTGGGGCAGATTGAGCAGGCAGGAAGCCGTTTCTCTGCTCCAGGGAGGCCGGCATGGCGTGTTTTTAGTCCGGGAATCCATCACCAGTCCGGGGGATTACGTGCTGTCCGTGTCTGAAAACTCAAAAGTGTCCCATTATATCATCAACAGTATCAGCAACAACCGGCAGTCTGGATCAGGTAACTGTTCAGTTTATTTATAGCAAGGGATTTCACTAAAACACACCTGATTTCCGTTTTTAACAGTGGAATGCTTTGATTTATCTTGTGCGTTCATGCCAAACTGCCTTTATGAAATGCCTAATTTAACGTGTTCTTGGGAAATCTGAAGACAATCGTACTATTTTTAAGGGGGAATTCAGATATATATGTGTTTTTGGATTGTATTCTTAACATCGGGTTGTAATTATAAAGCAAACTATTTCAGTAAAGACTCCTAATAGTGTTTTTCCATTTTTAACAGCTTTGATTTAGCTGAGTTATCTTCCAACCGCCAAACCCCCTTTATGAATGACCTGATTTAACGTGTTTTGGGGAAATCTGAAATAAATCGTACTCTTTTTTCCAATTTATTTTTAAATATGTATGTTGTAGAAATGTATTCTCAACATCGGCTTATATATCATGTAATAATACTCACTATTTTGGACAAACATGACAACTTTAACATGTGGTTGTTCCCGCCCACCGTGGTGTTTTCTGACCGGTAACTGGCAAGCTACTGTTAGAAAAGAAGAGTATATAGTGCTATTCCTCTTTACTGAAACTAAATGTTGTTATTTTTATGAAGCCGATTAAAGTAACCGTTTAAAAGGAAGCCACGAGTACCACTATGGACTAAATATGTATGGTAGCTTCCGTTATAGCGCCGTTAAGTTACATGGGTTACTTTTTAAATGGAGTCTGGTGTAGTTTTTCCATGGGAGTGCGCCGGACGTTGATGTAAATTGTAGTATAGTGGCCAAACTGTGGTACTACAACTTCCGTGTCAGTCCGTGACGTCACATTGACTTACATTAATGAATTGCTATTTTTTTACACAACACCCATATTACCCCGCTCGCTGTAACAGTTATCACAGCCATATTACTCCATTGTTACACCATTATTAAACGCATATTACACCCTTATTATACCCATGTTACACTGTTATTAGACCATTAAAACACACATTTTACACATGGACACAGCCTGTCAAATACATTTATCCCCCAGGTGTAGAACACATTTAAAGGTACGTTTTCTAATTAACTTGCTAGCTATCAAGAACCAATTCCACTTTATCAACTATACTTTCTCCTGATGTAGTTTTGAGGCGGTGTTTTGTCCTCATGCAGGCAGTAGATTCAAGGCTTTTGTACATAGCTACAGTGTAGATATGTCAATGAAAATGTTAGGTCACAGGCTCCTCCAACAATGCAACACAATAAAACAGATAACATAGTGAATACAAAGAAGTAGGAAGGTACATGATTTAGGGATTGAATGGGACTGGGCAGGCTGAGCTGTCACGACTGGAAGGTGACTTGGAAGATTGGTGTTTCAGGAATGTTTTTGATCCTGAGGTCTGCTGCTTTTACCTCTGGGGCTCAAACTCGTATGGGTTATGTTTACCTTTGTATGAGTAAATCATCCATTGTGAGCCATGACAGGGAGGAACATTACCCAGTTGTGTTAGCGGTTGTTTAAACTAGAAGAGAATATAGTTGCAACATGTGAAACTAGAAGGGAGTACAAACCTCCACCAATGCTGTGTTTCCACTCTGTGATCCCTCTCGTCTGATACAACATGTAATGGTTTCTTAATTGAAACACCCTTCCAACAAGGAAATCATGGCCAGTATTTTTTCTGTAATCCTGCTGAAAAACAAACAGACAAACTAACCGGCACTCAAATCAAATGCGAATTTACTGCTTGAACATGTTGGCTAAAATGATCTAGTGTTTGAAATTCGCTTGAAAGTGTTGTGGCCTAATGTCACTCCATTGATTGTTATTATTGATTGGATTGGGTCATCCTGTGGTATATCTATTTCTGTCATCCTGTAGAGACTTTGTTATGTGGTCTTTGCCAAGTTCACTACCCTTTCTACTAAGTTAGGCTTTTATTATCCTGATTATTTCAAGAGGAAAGACACTGCCGGTTCCCACGTTTTTTTTCAACATGTTTTTGCCTTTCTTAATGTCCATCTTGGAAGCCATTTTTAGCATTTAATGTTGTAGCGCAGGAATGAGTTCTAAACCTGGGAATGGGTCAGCATTTAGCCCTGCTGGTTCCCTTGTCTACAAGTCAGCGTTTTTGTTGTGTCCTTCTACTGTCCAGTAGGACTGTATCCGAATTTTCGTTCGTTGGAGTACTATTCGGGTTTCAATGTCGTTATTCGGAAATTCGTTTTGTTTGTTTTTTCGTTTTTTCTCTCAAATTGAATTTATTGAAATCTCCAATATCAACGTAAGAGCCTGTGCCTCATCGGGGGGTGCTAACACTAAACATTATCGTTTACTTTCTCCGTCTTTATATGTAGATATTACTTTTCTCCGTTAATCTCCGTCACGTTGTTTCCATAGCAACAACAACTTCCTGTCAACAGCGCTACCTCTCCTTCAAAATAAAAGCATGTTCATAAAGAGGAAGCCAAGCCAAATGACACTTAAGACATATACAACTGCAACGAAAGTAACAAACACAATGCGATATCCTTTTCAATTTCAAAGAACACAAATTGGGTTACATTAACAAATAACTATAAAACAACAATACTGTAGAATAACTAAATGAATGCCGTGAATAAACCGAAATACGCGTGATGAAGCGGTTCGCACGCAGGTCGAATATTCGCTGCTGATTACTACCGAATATCCGGAGCCCGAAAAATGGTATTCGGGACAGCCCTACTGTCCAGCATTATTTAGCATTTACTGTTATAACTAGGTGCAGGATTCTAATCCCATGTATGAGTTAGCATTTTACCAAATTCTAAGTTTCCTCGCTGCGGGATTAATAAAGATATTCTGATTCTGATTTCTTCAGATTATGTGAAAAGAAAAAACAGGAAATGTGATTGTTTTTTTAAAGTGGACTTCGGTTTACACATCTGCACTACCTCCTGATTTAATGCTACAACAATCTCAACTGCACATCTCAAAATTTAGCTAATGTGCAAATGACAATAAAGCCTTTTAAATATTTACAATCTAGCTGCTGGTTTGCCATTAACCCTCAGAGGTCGAATATGTCATATCTACACTGTAGCTTCTGAGCAAATGACAATAAAGCCTTTTAAACTTAAAACTAATCCCCCCTCTCTTCCACCAGGTTTGGCTCCTCCTCGGTTTCGGATCGGCGACCAGGAGTTCGAGGCTCTTCCCGCCCTGCTGGAGTTTTACAAAATCCACTATCTGGACACCACCACGCTCATAGAGCCCATAAACAAATCCAAACACACGGGGTTCGTCAGCGCGTCGGCCGGCCCTCCCGTTCAGTCCGACGAGGCCGAGTTCGTCCGGGCGCTTTTCGATTTCCCCGGAAACGATGACGAGGATCTTCCTTTCAAAAAAGGCGACATCTTGAGAGTTCTGGAAAAACCTGAAGAGCAATGGTGGAACGCAGCGAACCAGGTATATTTTCTACTTTCTCTACATCCAAACCTTTTCACCGAGGGCCACAAACAGAAAAATATACGAGGGCTGGGCCGCTCACTAGAGGTATATCGCCTCATCAGTTCAGTTATAAGTTAGCGACATCAATCAAATGGAGGTGCATGATGCTCGTGAGTGTTGGCAGCTCATCCCTTAAAACAGACGCCTCAGATTGATTATAGTAAGGAGAAATAGGAAGGGTTTATTTCAAGCTTGTTATGGAAATAAGTTACTTGACTTTTTGCTTATCAACTCAGATTTGTTAGAGAATGTTTCCAACTGAATTTATTTGAAAAGTGGTTTCATTAACACATGAATACTACTGTGTAATGTATTCTTACATTTATATTTAAGAAGTACAATATAAGACAATCACAACTTTCATTTGGGGGCCATATTTCATTATACTTTTTTAATTAGCTGAGGGCCGATTCAAAATGGTCCGTAGTTTGGACAAACCTGCTCGACATGTATATTTTCTACTTTCCCTTTTTTGCCCCGTTTGTTTGTTCACCATGTAAAGCGGCCTTGGGTCCCTTGAAAGGCGCTATACAAATGTAATCTATTATTACTTTCTTTTTTTTCAATATATATATTTTTTTGACATTTGGCAGCAAACAATTAGTGTTTTTTCAAGACATAGTGATTGTACATCTTAAGTTTGTCTGTCCAAAATGCCTAAAAAGTACGAAAAATGCGAACATTAGGGAGCGATCGGGACATACGTTTGTAAAAATGTAATCTGGCCTATGAGGTTTTACGACATCAGTCCACTTTCTCCATCCAATAGTTCCAGTTTGTGATTGACAGATTATTCTCTCCATTTTGTATATTTTCTACTTTCTAGTTTATTTCTAGTCTTTTAATTTTTATTGAACAATGCCACGTCTTTTTATGCTGCTGCAACACAAACATTTCCCAAATTGGGATCAATAAAGTACTTCTTATCGTATTGTTTCGTAGGAAGGTCGTGCCGGGATGATTCCAGTCCCGTACGTTGAAAAGTACCGACCCGCCTCACCCACTGGTACCAGTCCAGTTACTGGTGCTGCTGGAGGGGTTTCAGGCCCCACAGATCCATCGGGGCCCCCTTCAGGAAACCCTCTGGGGGAACCGGGGCCATACGCTCAGCCCGTGGTGAATGCTCAGCTGCCCAATCTACAGAACGGACCCGTTTTCGCCAGAGCGATCCAGAAGAGAGTTCCCAACGCCTACGACAAGACGGCGCTCTCTTTGGAGGTAGTGTTTTTTTCTTTTTTAATGTTATATTTTTTTAGTGTCTCATAGACACTTTTTTTTTTAACTTGTTTCTGTTTATGTCTGTCTTACTGCCCAGCTTGGATGACATATTTAGTAGGCACTGTATGGTGTAGTGCAGGAATGAGTCCTAAACTCCGTAATGAGTCAGCATCGACGGTTGCTTACAAGTGTCTAAATGAGACGACTAAATGTCATCACGTCGAACATTAGCCACCTTTAGCTTAGCGGTGGTGACGTGAAGTCATGTGACCGTGCTGTAGTTCCTTTATAGCCCAACATTAAGCCGCCTTTAGCTTAGCGGTGGTGACGTGAAGTCATGTGACCGTGCTGTAGTTCCTTTATAGCCCAACATTAGCCTCCTTTAGCTTAGCGGTGGTGATGTGAAGTCATGTGACCATGCTGTAGTTCCTTTATAGCCCAACATTAGCCTCCTTTAGCTTAGCGGTGGTGACGTGAAGTCATGTGACCGTGCTGTTGTTCCTTTATAGCCCAACATTAGCCGCCTTTAGCTTAGCGGTGGTGAACTCCCATTGGCTGTTGGTGGTGGGAACCATGAAGATGCTAAAATATAGCTTCCCTGCACCACTCTCTCCTCTGTTTTTTGTTTGTGGTTCTCAGTGTAGATTGTCCCGGTTGTTAATGGCTTACTCATGCATGTGAGAACACACACACACACACAATGTCTTTAGAAAGCTGTACACATGAACACACTCTCAGTGGAGATGGCACTATAGAGATCCTCTTTATGAACACTGTTTACGGCCCAGTGGATATATGTGAGTGTATCATTGTACATTCATTAGCAGTGGAGCGCCAAGTCCAACGCTTTCTCATGGAACAGAAACATAAACAGTGCTTGTTTATTTAGTTGGTAAACTCCAACAATAGTGGTGGTTAATGTTGTTGGTCTAACAGTGATATAAAGACAGTGTGTCCACATCACACACACTCATTGAACAATGTCAACCATATGGTGGGTTATGGGCTTAACGTGGCAAAAACACACAACTCAAAAACTACATTTATTACTGCTGCCGGTAACGATGGAACCCTTGATGCAGTTTCTTGTTAGCTGTCATCCTATTTAGGTAGTTATAGCCTGTATGGATGCACACTTCACTAAATGTAATCCAAAATATGTGTTAATATTATTTTGAATAATGTATTGTTGAGCTGCAGAGATATCCGGTTCTACAAATAGTATTCTACAGACTTATCAACAAATATATGTGTGGTATAGATCCTTTTGATCTGTGTGTTCATCAGCTGCATGATGTCTGATGACCTTTCTTTCATTGACACTGCACGATCAACCAGTCCACAATGTTCCTGCCGGTCAATCAAAAGTGTGTGGCAGTGGGGTCAATCCATTTAACGTCAATATAGTTCTTACTGTGGGCGATAGGTTCCTCTTGCATGAACTGAGAGGAAGAATCACATACAAAGCAATTCTGGTCTTGTACATATTCTATTTACATGTATGGAGACTTCTTGCACTACTTTTTATTTGATTGTATATGTTGCATTGTTGGAGGAGCTCCGGTCAGAAGAATTTCATTGCCATTTCTACACTGTAGCTTTGTGCATATGACAATAAAACCTTTGAATCTTGGGATTATTGTTCAACCCTCATCGTACCCCTGGACTTATCTCTCCACAGGTGGGAGACATGGTGAAAGTGACCAAGATCAACGTGAACGGTCAGTGGGAGGGAGAGTGTAAAGGCAAGCGAGGCCATTTCCCTTTCACACACGTCCGACTGCTGGAACTAAACAACCCCGAGGACGAGAGCTGAGAAACACACACACACATTAACACACACACACACATCCTCTGGTTCTTATGTCACGCTCGGGAAACATCTAACACACGACGTGACGGGATGTCGTCGTTTTGAAGAGTTTACACTAAGGTGAGACTGATATCGGTTAGCATATGTTAGCTTAGCATTGCACACTGCCTCCTTGAATACTTCCTACAAAATATGAAATGAAATGAAATACATTTAATGAAGCATTTATTGGTTTAGTATTTATTTCTAATGTTGAATTTTTGAAAGAAAAACACGGTTATTGTCAGTTGCGAAATTAGCCTAGCTTAGCTTAACGTTAGCAGTTAGCTTCTCAGTCAAGAGAAAAGAAAACTACTTCCAATTAATCCAGATCTTTCTTTGTTTATGGACACTATTTTTTTCCCATTCTTAATAGCTGGCGTAAATGCTGTTAAACCCTTTCTAGAGAATCCTTAGAAATATGCATTTCTTCCAAAGTCCATGTATTTTAACATTAAAACGGGAATTAAACGCAGCAATTTTACCGCACAAGATGCCTATTTTTAATCCCAACTACCCATTGGACATCATTTATATGACACAAGGTTCAGTTGCAATTAAAACACTCATAATTAAAGATATTTGTATTAACAATTTTTCCTTTTTAAATCCTGAACATATAGGCCAGTGCGTTAAAATCAAAATATATATATAATATTATTTAAAAACGCCTTTATACTTTGTATTGAAGCTCCATACAGAGAATAAATGCCAAAAAACTAGATTATTTTCTGCAATAATCCAAAATCACATGGAGAAATCCCATTGATTTTTCCTAAAGGGAACCAGGGAGATGCTGCCTTCAGGGTCGGCTACAAAAATACGACATCCCTACACCACCCTTAAAGTTGTGTGAACAGGAGGTAAGATTCTAACAGAAGCTGCTAACGGTGAAACAACTGTTATGATTGGAATACAAGGATATAAGCATGGAAAATAGTTGTAAAAGATAACAAAATGTGCAGTATTTAGCGTCAGTCACCGATATCAGTCGAACCGGAGAGTTTCCACACCCTCCAGCCCAGTATTGAACACACACTTCTTCTTCCCTTCCTGTGTTTTCCTGTATCTCCACCCACTGATTCACACAGAAGGGAAACCATCAAGAGACAAATCTTCTCACAGAATCATGACTCAAGTTCCTGTGAAACCTCGGAGTGAAAGACTTTTCCCGATGGAAACTCCACCGACTTATTTACATCCCACACTACGAACAATGTCCTCTTTTTTTTGTACTAAAAGTGGAAAATATTACGATAGAATTGACTATATATATACACACACCTTACATGCTAAATACTGTACTTTCCCTTTTCCTTTATATTTGATTTTGTTACCAGAGACTGTTCACCGGTTATTATATTCTTGTGAAACACTATTCAGCGCCAACGTGGACGACTTTAAACGAACAAGAATACGCTTTGAGGCTGTTTTTAGACGAGGAGGAAGGTCGAGGGATTTTATTTTTGTCTTCCAGCAGGGTTTTTTATGACATTGTCACTCCACTTTGAAAACGCTTCTGCATTTCTTTATGTATTCCCGGTGAAACGGCCACTTTATGTCATTCTTGTGCCGTGATCGACATTTTCTGCAGGTCATCTTAATCCACGATAACTGACTTTTGAAACACTCAAAGGCAAGACATGGTCTATAACTGTAGGAATGTGGTTCTCCTTAATGCTTAATGTCATGTTTGTTTAGTGCAAAATGAGCAAATGCCAACTCTTAACCTGCCTGTTGTTAATGTTGACCTGCTTCTCGATGTTTTTATGTCCCAATAAGGAGGTATTTCATCTAATTGCCACACATTAAGACATTAATAATCACTACTTTTTATTGAAGTATGTGTTTTTATTTCAATGTATAGCATCTGGTGTCATTATGTGGCTGTAAAAACACAATGACGGCAACACTTTAGTAAGAAAGAGGATCAGCCGGTGGTCTCACCTTTCCTACGGTGCAATAAACTACAGTAGGAACGTGATGAGTAACTTCAGCAGAACATACGTGTTTTTGGGAGGGTCTTCAGAGTCACATCCTCTCTACCTCGTGACTTGTGTCGAAAAAGATGAGGTTTGAGTAGGGATTTTACAGAAGAGGACTTGCGCCACATGTGATGTTTTTTTTTTTAAAGATCTGATTTAAAAGTAATTAAAAAAAATCTGATCTGAGAAACAAGTTAGAGTTCTGAGATTTACAGAAAATTCCGACTTTTTTCTTAGAATCCCGACTTTTTTGTTGCTCATAATTCCGACTTTTTTTCTTCTCGTAATTCCGACTTTTTTCTTCTTCTTGTAATTCCGACTTTTTTCTTCTTCTCGTAATTCCGTCTTTTTTTGCCCAGAATCCCGACTTTCTTCTTAGAATCCCGACTTTTTTGTTGCTCATAATTCCGACTTTTTTTTCTTCTCGTAATTCCGACTTTTTTCTTCTTCTCGTAATTCCGACTTTTTTTTGCCCAGAATCCCGTCTTTCTTCGTAGAATTCCGAGTTTTTACCCAGAAATCCGACTTTCTCCGTAGAATTCCCACTTTTTACCCAGAATCACGACTTTCTTCGTAGAATCCAGACTTTTTTTCTCAGAATTCTGACTTCTTTCTTAAAATTGAGTTTTTCACGTCAGATTTTTTTTTAATAATTATAATTGTTGGTCAGATCTCAAAATGTCTTCATGTGTTCCTTATCCTCTTCTGTAGAATTCCCTGTCCTTTGGATATGTCAGTATTGTTTCAGTTTAAATTAACAAATGGTTTCCAAAGCATTAAATCCCTGTTATCCTCGTTTCTAAATCAACCGTTCACAAAGTCCTGGGGGTCAGATGTGTAAACAATGCTTATGCATAACATCCACTCATAAGTAAACACTTCATAGTTTACATCATCAAATGTTTTTGTGACACCCTGCCAAGCTCCATTTTGGGTTAAAAGCCAATTTGAGCCAGTGTGAATGACTGTATATGACAGTATATATATATATTATCTATGCATCATGCAATCAACGGCACATCTATTCATTTGAATTCCTCTGGTGTGCTTTATGTCCCCTGTAAATTGCCCCAGTTGTATTTTTTTTTATATATACAACTGATATGTTTTAGTTCAATTTTGCTGTTATTTTTAATTCCATAGAAAACAGAATTGTGATGAAATCTGAATAACACACATAACGAAATGTCTGCAATCTGGCCTCGGATATAATGAAATCTAATATGTTTACAGTGTGTTTATAAATTGTGAAAGTTTCCCTCCAAATTTAAGGAAATTATTTTTTGTACGCTTCATTAATGCCATATTTTTATTACTGTGTTATGTTAATTAAGTATTAGGGTCTCATCTGTGGGTTATTTACAGCCCTGTGTGTGTTAATAAACACATGCAATCGTTTCTAATTCCCAATATTCCATGTTTATTTTCTAAGGCAGTAAAAATAATGAAATCATGGTTTTTCAGCTGTTAATGTGCCGATAAAAGTCTGATATGTGTGAATGCATTATGGTTTAAAGGTGACCAGTTGACACTACATGACCACAGTCTAATAATTATGAAGTGTGCTGCTGCAGATTTAGGATGAAATGGAAGACATCTGGTGTCCCAAAACATGACGTTATGTTTAGAATTGTTTAAGCATCCAGAAATCAAACAAAAACTACATTTTCTGCATAATTTTACATCAAATGGAAATGGCGTGATATATATTTCATTTGTGGTTTTTCCCACCAACTCTTCTTACTCCTCTCCCCCATTCCTCTCCACCCACTCCTCTCCCCCCATTCCTCTCCACCCACTCCTCTTGTATTGCAAAGTGTTTAAGGAAATAAATGAAACTGCTATGTAAAAGTGTCTGCGTCATTTGGAAATTAAAACAACTTTTCTTTCTGTTTTTTATGTATTTCTTGTAATGCCTTTTATGCAAAGTGTTCATCTGGTATTGCATCAGTAATCGTTGCCTTTTTTGATAAAATATTCTCCTTTTTAGAGTCATGGCATTATTGTAACTTGGCTGCGCCGCTGCGGTTAATTAAAGACCAATGAATACTTTAATTGTATTTTTAAATACCACTGATGATCCTTCGATGTGCACCTTATCTCCTCTACAGCTCAAGAGTCTCGTCAAGCCAAATAATGTTTTTGTTTTTGCATTGAATATATATTTTTGTGCCATGTCACCCTCACTTTGAAGAGGACCGGAACAAGCAGAATAGGATTTTCAAAATAAGAGAGATTGTACAATGTGTCAAAAGTGTTATGAAAATATATTTTGTGAAGTTAAAATGTACTTTTTTTTATTTTCTGTAGCATGTAATGTGTAATATACCTAGTCAATAAAGGCTTTTCATCACTGGTGTGTTAAATTATTGAATACAACATTGTATGAACATGTGTATTCTGTACATTTAAGTACATTTTTCCACATTTACTGAACTGTAACTATATATCATATGCAATATCTTTCAAGCCATTTGAAATAAGAAACCCTTAAAATCACTTTATTTTGAAAGGTGAAATACACCATAATAATCCTGTATAAATGTGATTAAATTACTTCCTCAGTTTGAAGTGATGGTTTAATTTCACGTCTTGAGCCGAGATATCTCTATTAAATGCATTTGTATTTAAAGTTACATAGACATTTGCCATTAACCGCACTAGTACAGTGCAATTTATGGGATGTTCTGTACAATTTGGGCATCTAATAAGGCATTGTTGCTGTGTCCTTTTCTAAAATGGGAGGAAAAGTTGTGAAAAAAGATAGAAATAGAAATTTTACATTAATTTCATTTGCTTATATTTATGTTTTTATTAATTAAATGTACCCCTGATTTTAATGGAGATTGTTGGGGGTCATTTTGGAGAGAGGTTTATTTCTGGACTTGGCAGGAAGGTGTGTATTGTGGATGTACAAAGAGAACAGCTCCGCTCATTCCTATGAGAGCTGCTCTGTGGCGCATGAAGCACAAAATGAAACTACTGTAGATTCAGAACGTACCCGTACGCGGGCCCACAGAGCATGCGCAGTACAGTTTTCCCTTAAACCCCGCTTCTAATCTCCCGCTCTCTGTCAGTCAGATGAATGGAGAGAGAAAATACCTCTGGATTCAGTTTTTATCGCATTTTACACATATTACACCCTGAATATTTAAACAAGGGCTATTAATGTGTTCGTGCTGGGTAGTTTATTCATCCCAAAACAAACACTGATTTACAGACGTCTCTTTCCCCAATGAAAGTCAACGGGGAAACGTCTTTTGGGGGCAAAATGACGTCACGGGAGTTGTAGCACCACCGTTTGGCCACTAAGGACATTCATAAACGGCTTCAACGACCGGGGCATTTCCAGGTTGCTACAGGGTTAGTTACAGTACACTTCTGAATTGAAATACTCAAGTAAAGTACCTCAACATTGAACTGAAGTACATTACTTGAGTAAATGTACTTTACTTTACAACATCTATACAAAAGTGAGTCACACTTTTTTGGGTGTGATTTCTTATCGTGCTTTTATTTTGAAGGCAAGACGCCCAACCGGAAATCTCCGTCAAAAATCGACGTAGTTATTTTACACCGCTGCAAAAATAAAATAAATAGTTATAATAATGATAATCATAATTGACACCACTGCAAAAAATATGATGATATAATGTTCTCGAATAATTTTTTTTTTTAAAGACAGTTGCGTGAAAATATGAAATATGAACTGTTTTTTTATTTATTATATGTATTATTTTGTATTACTTTATATATCTGCCCCTAATGTGGACGTTTTTGTTCAACATATGATACATACATTATTAATATGATAAACAGATCAAAAAAGAAAGACCGTTGCGTGGGTACCCGGATGAAGGAGCGTCGCCATCTTTACGGCAGATCCACCGGTGGGTCTTCAGTTCAGGAGCTGCTGAACCGCCTCCAGTGTCTCTCTTTCTGCCCAGAATAACCCTTTCCTGCAGGACTTCCCCCCGTCCCCCAGCACCACCATGGCGGACAGAGAGAACCATGTGTACCAGGCGAAACTGGCCGAGCCGGAGAGATATGACGGTGAGTCCGAGAATAATAAAGAATAATCAGTTGAAGACGAAGCTCAAACACTTCACAGGCACAAAATGGCGGAGGTTTCTCTAGCAGAATTAATCATAAAAAGGTTATAATTGATTGGTGTCGTCTCACAAAGAGAAGTGCCATGTTGGTCGGCGTGCTTTTGTCGCATGGCCCGGGGTTAGCTGGTGGTAGCTGGTGAGCTAAAGCCAGTCGTTCATTTCCAGAGACAGTTGGCTAATGTTAGCTCGGTTGCTAACTAGCTCAGGTGCTAACTGGCTAGCTAGCCTTTCTTTACCGACACGCGTCACACCATTCTACTGCATTAATAAATGTAATTATTTTTTCAAGTGTTTCTTTATTTCATTTCATTGTTTATTATTATTATAATAATACAAGTGTTTATAGTGTTTTTTCTTTCATGTCTTTTTTTCAATGCTTATTTATTTTTTCATTATTTGTTTGTATTTTATATGATTGTTTTTGTACATCACATTATATACATGCAGAAATCTATATACATGTAGAGTAAAGGTATCCTCCTTTATACCTTACTCTACTGCATTCATTTATTAATTTTACAGGTGTAGTCACTCGCTACTTTGCCCATTTAGATTATAAATACACAATTTAAATGAACTAATACATTACTATATACTATTATAGGTTAAGCCATCCAGTATTTTATAAAGTAATTTAAATAAACCCCTCTTTTACCATTTTCAACATTGGAGAGATTATTGCATGATTTATTATAATGTAATCATTTAAGTACATATGGTATTTAAATGTGCCATTCTGCATATGTCTACTTTTGGTACTATAAGTATATTTTGGTGCCAATATTCCTTTTTTTCTGATTGAGTAAGATTTTGAATGCATGAGTGTTACTTGTAGTACTTTTTGTCAGTAGTACTTTACTTTTACTTAAGTTACAGTATATGAGTACTTCTTCCACCTCTGATATTTTGTGCAACGTGCAACAGAATTCGAAAAATGAATTCTCAAGTCGAGCTAATGCTAACCAGCCGCCCCACCAAGCACTGTTGTATTCAATTAACCTGACAAACAAGTTATAGGGAGGGACTCTAGCTTGAGAGAGATCTCCATATTGTTTTTGGTGCATTCCCAATTAGTGACATCCCTTTTCAACATCTTGTTTTAAGGTTTGAATCTGTGTTGCAGCTGGAAGTCAGAACCAGAATTCATGTAATCGTCCAACAGTGGGGGAATTTACGTTGTTACAGAAAAAGCAGGGTTTCGTCCAAAGATGCAGATTTTCTCTGTTAAATGTCAAAGTGATGCCGGAAAATAATATTTCTGTTAGGCCAAAAACAGTATAATTACTGTGTCAGATGGAGCGTTAGACGGCAGAGACAGCTTGTTTTTACGTAGAATAAATATAGGATGGATGGAGGCAGCAGGCTGACACTGAAACTGAGATTTCTGAGTTTCTTTTACTCTCCTTTTTGCTGTAGAGGAAGTAAAGAAACCGTAACTAGATTTATTTGTGGTTTGAGGTAACCCAATATATGACTCCGCAGCTTTAAGACATGAAGACACTATTATTTTCTGCTTCGCTCTGATGCATTATTTTAGCTGGAAAGTGGGCGGGGCTGTCATTTTGTCCGTAAGTGATGTTGGCGCCCTCTTACTATATTTTTCTAGAAAAACCCTGCAAAGTATAGAAATGGACAAAAAAAGGAACATGGAAAACCATATTGAGTGACTAAAGTTCACACCAGAGGGTGTTACTCAGGACTTCCAAGATTATGTTGTTTTTTCTCAGACATTTTACATCTTTGTCCATTCCACAAAGCCAGCTACTATAAGATTTTGATATGTTATCGTCTAGTTTGTCTTTGTTCCCGGGGTATGTGGTGCAGTGATGGTGTATTTTTGTAGGCCGACCACGAAGTTAGCAAAAAGCAATGGGACCTTTTCAATGGATTTTGGATTATTGCAGAAAATAATCTCTGTGACAAACTAACATTTATGATACCTACAAGTTTTGTTCAGCAGGATAATCACATATTAACACCACTTTATGATTGATATGAAGTAAAAAACTAACGTTAGGCTATAAAGGAACTACAGCACGGTCACATGACTTCACGTCACCACCGCTAAGCTAACGGCAGTGACTGTAAATGCAAATGCAGCAAAGTGCACACGCAGGTTTCCCTTCAACCAATGTCTTGCACTCTCATTGTCTGTAGCTCCCCGAAAGGTCCAGATATTTACCCTGCCTCATATAGAGCCTGCACCATTTAAAGAATCAATATTTAATAGCAACAGATAGACTTTGTATGCATTGTAATAGCTGCTGGGGTTTGTTGCTGATGTGCTGAATGTATGCATGCTGTAGGATCTTTTTCAGAATAGCTAAGTTGCATTTTTAGGGCGTGAATGCACTGCAGCACATCCTTTATGGACTAACATGACTCCCACCACACATTGTGTTGCATCAGTTTAAGCCACATCTAAGTGTGCACACCTAGCCTACCATATCGTTCATCTTGAAAACATACTGCACTTGTTATGATGGCAAGAAACCATCGACTGTCTGAGGTTTTTTATAGGAGCCGTCTCATCTGAAGTGAAGAGAGATGCTGATCAGTAGCAGGCACACCCAGCAGATATCTAAAAATACTTAAAACACACACTAGTTTATTTTAGCACCATTTATTGATCTTTTAATGCTTCCAGTGCACATTTGAACCACTAAAATAGCTGGGGAAATAACTCTATTATCTATAGGCATGTACATTTTCAATTTGCACCAAAAGACCTTGATGCAAGTTAAGCAAAAATGTCTAATCTCAGCCGAGCTTGACTTGTGACAGTCGGTCTATAGAGAGAACATGATAAAGGCTAATAAATACTGTTCAATCAGCAATGACTGTGCAGCTTCCACGTCTTCAAGTGAGGACCAGTCAGAATGAAAATAACTTGATTAATAATCTTAGCTTTTGGCTTTACTTAAAAATATGTGTGTGAGAAGCAGGATAGTTAATTCAACCCGGGGGAAATTAGGTTTTGTGATCGTTTGAGAATTTAATAAATACAATATTAAAAAGGTAAATGTAATCACTAAAACAATGGTTTCATTAGTTTAATTGCTTTATCATTAGAATACTTTATTTAGAAGACAAAATGGGTTGTGTGCTCCATTTTAATATGACAAAAATACATATAAAAATGTAACGATAACATTTAAATATTTGTACAAACATAAGAAGTTGAAAATAAAACACAAATAAAAGATTAATTTAAAAAAGAGAATATGAATACAAACGTTAAAACATAAGATCAAATGGTACAATTTTAGATATTGATATAAACATAAGAGGCTAGGAGTGAAATGTCCAATAACAGATCAGTTTCAATATTTTTTCACCCCCAAAAATAAGATATTGAAGCGCGGCGTGTTTCAGGAAGTGCTCGAGTGATTTGTGCGATAGATCGGTGGAGATGCAATGCTGAGAAGTGATTTTTAAAAAGCCATGGAGGTCAGAGAGTGTGTTTGAGTGCAGGCTGTGGAGGGTAAAGTGATCAAAGCAGAGCTCCTCCTGGCTCTAAAGCTGAAGCATCAGGTTTCTCTGCGCTGCTATTGGCTTCAACAGATGACTCCCCGTCTGGAAGCTGAACTGCTCTCAGATTCGTGAGCAGCAGGAGAGACTTGATGCAGCATGAAACTGAGAGATTGGTTTATTTAAAATCATTATTGCATGTCTTTAGCTTACCACGCATAATGCTGTTTATTTAATATAAAAGGAAATATCCATGAGGGTGTGTGATTGCATTTTTATGGAGGAAGGAATACATATTGGCATACACAGTAGGGCTGAACGATTAATCGATTTTAAATCGAAATCGTAATTTTAAATGACACAATTATCAAATCGCAAAGCCTGCGATCTTTTTTATTTGTATTTTTTGTTCTTGTGTGTGTCAGTCATCCACACCAATCAGAAGTGCTGTGCTCCACATGTACCAGCCATTGTTAACCAATCAGAAGTGGCCCATGATAGAAGGTGATAGACAGATTGATCCAATCACCTGCCAAGTATTTTTGAAAGTGCCTGCCCTTTCCAAATGGCTTCCAATGGAGCTTTAGATAGTTTGGTGAAACCATCTGAGTCAGGTTAGTGATCAGTGTTTCCGCCAGACCAGCGCTGAGAGGGCGTCCACCCCGAGGGGTGTTTTGAATTTTGACTCGAGCCGTCCCTTATAGATACTGTCTCTTTACGTTAGTGAGCCGAATCATTTGGCTCGGCTCTCTTAAAGCGCCGGCTGTTTCAGCTCCTAAACGTTTCTTCATGTTACCACAGTTTACCACGGAGCCTCAGTTTCGCCGCTGCGAAGCTCCGGCGCTCGCAGCTCACGTGCGTGGTCCACTAAAACCCCCCCCCGCTCATCGCATCCAAATCGCGCACCTTCGATGTCGGGGAAACGCTGTTAGTAATGCTCCATCACATGTTTCTATTACAGGGTGAGTCTTAAACTGAAGCTTGACTTTAAAGCAACCCAACGGAAGTTTCATGTAGGTTTAGTTCTTTCACTCGTAGCTCGGGCTGCGGGGGTGCTAGAGACGGGAGCACGTTGATACGACCTTCCTAGCTGGAGATATGGCCGCATTTTACAATAAACTTCCGTTGGGTCGCTTAAAAACAAATCGCAATATCTGTCAGAAAAATCGCAATTAGATTATTTCCCCAAATCGTACAGCAGCCCTAATACACAGAACATGAACCAACACCTATCTTTAATGTCTTTTATTTCTGTGTCTGCACGCTAATGTTAATTCTCCTTCTACATCTCCTCAAACAGCTCCTTGTAATTTGGTTAAATATCCCCCCTGGTGTTTCTGTTCATCCCCAGGGAAACAGGTCGTTCTGTAATTAGCAGCTCCTTCAGGGCATAATTGCCGTTTTCTATCTTAATTTTGCTCCTGCACTCACCATCGTACCGAATCACCTTGAGATGTCTAAGCAGCGGACGCATCACATTGTCCTGGCCCGGCTCCCTGTATCCCATAAGTGTCCACAGGTGATTCATGTGTGCATTAAAAGAGTTAAAGCTTGGGCTCTGCTTTAATAAAACACTGATGACAGAAACCTCTCAGATCTTTAAACCCTTCATGAACAGAAGCAGGAAGTGCTGTTTTTCAATAAGGAATATGTACCTGTTTCTCACAAAGTGCCATTAATAACAAGGGTGTACCGAACGAATATAACGTTAAACGTAAAAAATTGAGAACGTGAACAACTTTTTGGAAGTAATCTCAGGTGCTGCGTCGCAGCATTCAGAGTAATTTGCTCACATTGGGTTCAACGCGTCGTAGAGCGAGCAAGTCATTTCATTGGACGAGAGGCATACTATGAGAGCTGGTCACAGGGATGCGTTCAAATGTAGTCAGTAATTTGAGGAACTGTCGAAATGGCGAACGCAGATAAAGTTGAGCTCGAAAATCCTCCAGCATCATTGAAGTCTCCGGTTTGGGAACATTTTGGTTTCACAGTTACGTACAAGGATGACGGACAAAGACAGGTGGACCGAACCAAAGCTGTTTGTCGGCATTGTTCAACTAAAATTGGTTACGCGGCTGGCAATACATCAAACGTGCACACTCTTGAAAAGGCATCACCCGAACGTGAATATCACCGGTACCAAAAGAAAAAAGACTGAAGTGCAAACCCAACTCCCACTAGCATTTAAGCCTCCACCACACGAAAAGTTCAGACCGAGCCAAAGCCAAATATCCTCATGTTGCCATGTTAGCAAAGCGCTACCTGGCTGTATCTGCTACCTCTGTCCCTAGCGATAGGGTGTTCTCCACAGCAGGAGACATTGTTAGTGCCAGCAGATCTGCCCTTTCAGCAAGCAATGTGGACAAGTTCATCTTTCTTTAAAAAAACATGAAAATACAATGACAAGCAAGTCCTAATGTCGAACTGGCTGCTTAGGTACTAGTACAGTTCAGTTCAAATACAGATTATTTCAGTTCATCGAAATGCTGCACCTTAATGTTTATTTTATTATATTTTGTATTTATTTGAGTGAATACATTATTCACAGTTTAATAGTAATTTTTAAAAAACAAAAAATATGTTTTGTTTTGTGAAAAAAAAATTCTGCTGAACCGAACCGTGACCAAAAAACCGAGGTACGTACCGAACCGAAATGTTTGTGAACCGTTACACCCCTAATAGATACTAATAAGTACTTCAAAGAAACACCTTTTTCTTAGAGTTTGAGGCGACACAAAACTAACCATGGATGAATCCTAAAAAAAGTCAAATATTAAATAGACAGAAGTGGAAGAAGTACTCGGATCTAGTACTTGAGTAAAAGTAGAAGTACTCAGATCTTGTTGAGTAAAAGTAGAAGTACTCAGATCTTGTTGAATAAAAGTAGAAGTACTCAGATCTTGTTGAGTAAAAGTAGAAGTTCTCAGATCTTGTTGAGTAAAAGTAGAAGTACTCAGATCTTGGAGTAAAAGTAGAAGTACTCAGATCTTGTACTTGAGTAGAAGTAGAAGTACTCAGATCTTGTACTTCAGTAGAAGTACTCAGATCTTGTACTTGAGTAGAAGTACTCAGATCTTGTACTTGAGTAGAAGTAGAAGTACTCAGATCTTGTACTTCAGTAGAAGTACTCAGATCTTGTACTTGAGTAGAAGTAGAAGTACTCAGATCTTGGAGTAAAAGTAGAAGTACTCAGATCTTGTACTTGAGTAAAAGTAGAAGTACTCAGATCTTGTACTTCAGTAGAAGTACTCAGATCTTGTACTTGAGTAGAAGTAGAAGTACTCAGATCTTGGAGTAAAAGTAGAAGTACTCAGATCTTGTACTTGAGTAGAAGTAGAAGTACTCAGATCTTGTACTTCAGTAAAAGTACTCAGATCTTGTACTTGAGTAAAAGTAGAAGTACTCAGACCTTGTACTTAGTTACTTCGCACCTCTGGAAATAGAGTTTAATTCTTTGTGTATGGATTCCTTTGCTTTTACTGACTACAGTGCCGGCTTACCTTTATGGTTATCATTAGGTTCACGGATGCAAAGCACCCAATTTGTTGCATATATATATATACTAGGGCTGTCAAACGATTAAAATTTTTAATCAGATTAATCACAGCTTAAAAATTAATTAATCATGATTAATCACCATTCGAACTATGTCCAAAATATGCCATTTATTTATGTATATTGTTGTGGGAATGGAAAGATAAATGAAAGAAGACGGATATATCCATTTAACACAGTATCTGTTTATTATAACATTTTTCTGCGTGTCAAAATGAAAGACAACCCACACACCTATCAATCATCAAACCGTGGGGTCTTAATTCATTACGTGTTGATTTCTATCAACGGGGGAGTACTTCAGGAAAGTCGACAGAGGAGAGGAGGGGTGGGGGGCGGCGGCTAGTGGAGTACTTTGTGACCACAGAGTGTGACCACAGAGTGTGAACGTTGTGATCAGCTGTTTTAGCGCAGTTCTCCAGTGAAGGGGGGGGGGGGGAGTCTCCCTCCGCAGCCGGTTGGCGTAGTTTTGGCACAATTCCGTTGTACAGACCGACGTTAACAGCAGCCCTGTCTGTGCACACGGAGACCGACTCTGTCGTCCGGGTGAAAAAGGGCTCTTTTGGTAGCTGTGGTGCTCTGAGACATTCACATAGTTTGGGTTTGATTGGGTTTGAGATAGCATCTGCATTCACACCAATACTGTAAATGTGATTGGTTTATAAAGATTCAAAACAATAATGCCGTATACTTTAAACTGTGACCCATACGTAAAAAATGCCCCACAATGCTTCAGGGGTCAGGAACTTTACTGTACCTTCTTTTTAAAAATAGGAACAATGCATCCCAGCTATAAGCCCTGCCAAGTATTTGCTCTATGTTTAGTGTCAGGGGTCTGAAGGTAGATTATGTCAGCGGTGGAGAATGTCACCTGTCAGCGGGATTAGAGGGTTTACGAGTGCAAATTCTGAGACCCCCCCCCCCCCACTCGATGATAAATGATCGAGGTCAAAACATTTAACAGTTGTTGCCGGAGGAAAACTCAACCATGTGGATGAATACAAACTGCAATAGGGCTGCACCATGTGGAATGAATAACTAGTTAATAAAATAAAATAATAAACAAATAGAGAAATTAATATGCACCCACTAGCACCCCCCTGCTCATAGCGCACGTTCCGATGTCGGGGAAACAATCTTCAATACTCCGAAAAGAATCCCACCAGATTTATATTGAGACACCTTTTTCGTGTTCAGCTACTGTTAGTGCTGTGGTTCTTCTGTGGCCCTCGTGTTGATCTCACCTCACGACTAACTCATAAGACAAGTACGCATGTGCGGCAAACATCTGAAATGCGTACCGTATCACTTGTCAAAATAGCATGATAGGTGACCTTTAAGTTCTTCTTATTGAATCTGTTCCCCCTGTGTTTGTAGAAATGGTGGAGTCGATGAAGAACGTGGCCAGCATGGACGTGGAGCTGACGGTGGAGGAGAGAAATCTGCTTTCCGGATCGCCTATAAGAAACGTGATCGGAGCCAGAAGAGCTTCGTGGAGGATAATCAGCAGCCTGGGCGCAGAAGGAGGAGAAACAAAGGGAGGAGAGGACAAAACTAAAGATGATCAAGGAATACAGGAAAACGGTCAGAAACTGTTCGTTATTAACACAAAACTGGGTTCTAGCACCAGAGTTTTTTTTGTTTATAGTGTCGTGGACAGTCCCCATTGATCAACTGTCACAACAACAGTAAATTGGGTTAGTCAACATGTATATAAAACACAAGATCAATAAACAAACGATAGCTAACATTTCCCTACAGTTTAAAGCTCCTTCTGTGTAGCCATGCCGAAAAGTAACCTGTGTGTTGCTGTGCAGGTGGAGAAGGAGCTGAAGTCAATCTGCAACGACATCCTGGACGTACTGGACAAACATCTCATCCAAGCCGCAGTTTCGGGAGAATCTAAGGTTTTCTACTACAAAATGTACGTATTTAATTTAATATATACAGAAGAGTGTTTCCCGCTGGTTAACCTCATTTATTATTACTTCCACACCTTGTATTAACTAACTGCTGCTGAATTATGAGCACCGCCTCTAAAAATCTCACACCATCGTTATAATGAATTATCTCTTGTTTCACTGAGCTTTTTATGTGCTGCCGTAAAGTGTGTGTGTGTGTGGTAGGGTTGCAACACTTCATGCTCTTATCTAAAACTGTATACTAGTGGGACTTTTATTTCAGTACTGCAGGTTTGTGGGAAGGGGTACATAAACTTCATTATACTGAAGTACATGTTTCTGGTATCAGTACTTTACTCCCACTACTTATTTTTCTGACGACTTTTTACTTTGACTTCTTACATTTTGAAACCCAAATACCTGTACTTTCTACTTCTTACATGTTGAACACAAATACCTGTACTTTCTACTATCTTACATGTTGAACACAAATACCTGTACTTTCTACTTCTTACATGTTGAACCCAAATACCTGTACTTTCTACTTCTTACATGTTGAACAACAAATACCTTGTACTTTCTACTTCTTACATGTTGAACACAAATACCTGTACTTTCTACTTCTTACATGTTGAACACAAATACCTGTACTTTCTACTTCTTACATGTTGAACACAAATACATGTACTTTCTACTTCTCACATGTTGAACACAAAATACCTGTACTTTCTACTTCTTACATGTTGAACACAAATACCTGTACTTTCTACTTCTTACATGTTGACACACAAATACCTGTACTTTCTACTTCTTACATGTTGAACCCAAATACCTGTACTTTCTACTTCTTACATTTAGAACACAAATACCTGTACTTTCTACTTCTTACATGTTGAACCCAAATACCTGTACTTTCTACTTCTTACATTTAGAACACAAATACCTGAACTTTCTACTTCTCTCATTTTCCAAACAGCTGGTTCCTTTAGTCTGAATGTGTGTTTGGTGGCGTGATCATTATTCTTTTAAGTCATTGCGTGCCTATTGATTTGAACACGATCCGTGTATCCATCATGTCCTGGTCTTCTCTAAAGAAGAGGGACCAATGGAAACGTTGTCATGTTGCCGTTGTTCAGCATGGAAACATTCATTAGCTAACAATGACATTATTGTTCTATTGATATAAAGGGAGGTCAGGTACTCTTTAAAACAGCTGCTAGTTATGGGTACTTTTTACTGAAGTACATTTCAAAGCCTCTTTACTTTCACTTGAGTAAAGAAGTTTAGTCAGTACTTCTACTTTCACCAGAGTATTTTTAAACACGAGTATCTGTACTTCTACTTGAGGAAAGGATGTGTGTACTTTTGCCCTCTCGGTTTGTTGATGGTTCTGTTGTGTTTCTCAGGAAGGGAGATTACCACAGGTACCTGGCAGAGTTTGCCACCGGTAACGACAGGAAGGAGGCAGCAGAGAACAGTTTGGTTGCGTATAAAGCTGCGAGCGACATCGCGATGATCGAGCTCCCTCCAACACACCCCATCCGCCTCGGACTGGCCCTCAACTTCTCAGTTTTCTATTACGAAATCCTCAACTCGCCGGACCGCGCCTGCAAGTAGGTGTTCAAAACTGTGACCTTTTTTAACCCCTTTTGGCCTTTTTATTTAACACCTGCTGCTGGCGTTAAATATTTTTAAATGTATTTAGAATTGTATTTTTGTTTTAATTCTAAAATGGAGCAACTGTGATTAAAGCGTTCTGATTATAACTTAATTCAGATTTTGCAATTAAAGCTTCTCTGCACGATTTCCCACTGAAGCTCTCCCAGTGCCAGCAGAACATAATAATACATTTTATTATTTAAAACACTTTTACGTAGCCGAGCATTTAGAAATGGAACAAACAAGAGATATTGGGATTAATCGCTGAAAGCTTTTCCTCATGTCCCGTCTTTCCCCCGACAGTATGGGTGGAATCAAGATGGACGGAAACAACTCCTAGTTTTAATTTAATCAAATTTAACTAGGTTGTTAACCTTAGAAGAAAAAGGACAACAATACAACAATTAGGATCACACATATCCCATACACATTAAATCACATTCAATATAATAATCACACTTACTAGTGGCCTCTCCTGATTCCTCAATCTCAATGACGCTAATTTATTTATCCCCTCTATTTATAACACATCAATAAACCCCGCGAATCTCCACCCAGATTTAACCCTCCGGTATCACTGTGGACGTTTTTGTCCATATGGGTCATTTTTCACTTTTCATTTTGCAATAACTTTGGTTGTGTTGGTGCAAATGGTCGGCTTTTTTTTTTTTAACACAGTCTTGGATATGTCAAAGATTAGCAACAACATTGATTTTGGTTGATTATTAGTTTTTGCACAGAATTAGATTAAACAAAAGACTCACACATTAGCCACTCGTGTCCCATCCACTCCCATTATAACCACATATTTTGGATACGCTTCCGCCATAAACCGGTATAAAAATCATGCATTTTGTAATGTCAGGGTTTTTATATTGGAGGAAAATAGTTTCAATTTGTCCTTTTTACTGTAAAAACCAGATGTGACATTTTACCATTGAATTACATGCTTGTCATTTCTTGGTTTCTTTGCCTGTTGTATAATGGGGCCCTGCCAGCCATTGGAATACATGTATGCAACTAATATGATGTAGGTGTGTTGGTATGGATGTGGAAAGAGTGGTATCAAGCTGAGAAGTGTGTGTGTGTATATGTACAGGTGTGTGTGTATATGTACAGTGTGTGTACAGAGGACAACAATATACAGTATATTTGGTTTACAGCAAGTCGCAGTTTTCACCTCATATCTTTCTTTCTCTCTCTTTTCTCTCACTCCCTCATTCCCAAACTCATACACACTCTTACATATCAAACCTCCTTATACCTTGTATGTGTGTGAGTGATTGTGTGTGAGAATGAGACAGGAGTAAGTGTGCTCTCATGGCGTTTTGTTTTTCATTTGTGCTGTTTCATGTGTCTTTGAGGTAAACAGATGTATGATCTTGACCCTGCTTGACCTCGATGTTTTGAATTGTTTGAACTTCAAAGTCCTTTGACTTGGAAGGACTTCAAGGAGTGTATGTATCGCTGTGTATGTCTGCTTGATGTCAAGCAGACATACACAGCGATACATACACTCCTTGAAGTAAATAAAAACACCTGGCTGCAAAGCCAAAGCTTCAAATATGTGTAGTTTGGCTGGCTGGTCATTTCATTCCTGTGATACGCAACAAGCAGTAAGATGAAGAGGAGCTTCTCTGTGGACAAGAGGTCTCTGCTCATGCAGCCCCTAACTTCAGCTGCAGGACTCATCCTCTGAAACAGAAACACCCTGAGAAGGAGAATCTGGTGTGGATCTGAACTGTGCTTGAAAGGAGTCGGCACAAAGATAAAACACTTTTTGCCAAACATGAGAAGGAGAATCTGATCTGGAGTTTGTAGTGGAGTCTGATCCTTCTTCGTCCGACCCTTCCCCTGAAAGTGGAGAGGACACAGAGGATCCCATCCCGTAGCTGCGCTACATTCCTCTGCACTATCCTATCCGGAGGATCGTGTCCATCGTGGCAGTGGGTGGACATCAAAACATTTTCAAATCTGGTTTCCCTCTCACGAGGAAACGTCGCGCTACATTCCTGCTGCCAGAGGTTTGGTTTCAGGGCCCACGCGGTATGCCACTACGAGTGGCATAAATAAGAATTCATGACGTGGAATCCTTCTTTGATTTATTCTTTACCCCTGAGATCATCAGCAGTATTGTCGACATGACACACCTGCATGGGGGACGTTCGGTGGCAAACTGGAGGGATGTTGATGCCACAGATGTTTGAGCAAACATTGGATAGGATAGTGCAGAGGAATGTAGCTGCGCTACATTTCTCTGCACTATCCTATCCGGAGGATCGTGTCCGTCATGGCAGTGGGTGGACAGCAAAACATTTTCAAATCTGGTTTCCCTCTCACGAGGAAACGTCGCGCTACATTCCTGCTGCCAGAGGTTTGGTTTCAGGGCCCACGCGGTATGCCATCACGAGTGGCATAAATAAGAATTCATGACGTGGAATCCTTCTTTGATTTATTCTTTACCCCTGAGATCATCAGCAGTATTGTGGACATGACACACCTGCATGGGGACGTTCGGTGGCAAACTGGAGGGATGTTGATGCCACAGATGTTTGAGCAAACATTGGATAGGATAGTGCAGAGGAATGTAGCGCAGCTACGGGATGGGATCCTCTGTGTCCTCTCCACTTTCAGGGGAAGGGTCAGACGAAGAACGATCAGACTCCACCACAAGCATCTGATCATTTCTCTAAGCATGGCTTCACGTGGCGGCGCAACGAATATTCTTGTTACTCCTGTGGCAATCTGGTGATATCATCCCCTTTGTGGTGTGATTGAGGAGGAGATCACGAAGCACTTTAGTGAACATCAGGCTTTTTTCATCCAAAAGGTTTTGTAGTCCTTCATACATCTCAACCTCATCACCATCTTGTTGTTCCTCAGCAGCTCCTCAACCTCCTCAGCAAAGGACCTCATCGATTCCTCTGTATCAACGTGGGATTCGGGGCAGAATTGTTCCTTCTTCTCTGCCCCCATCTGATAAATGAACTGTTTGGCAAACTATTTGGCAAAAAAGTGTTTTATCCTTGTGCTGACTCCTTTCAAGCACAGTTCAGATCCACACCAGATTCTCCTTCTCAGGGAGTTTCTGTTTCAGAGGATGAGTCCTGCAGCTGAAGTTACGGGCTGCATGAGACCTCTTGTCCCACAGAGAAGCTCCTCTTCATCTTACTGCTTGTTGCGTATCACAGGAATGAAATGACCATCCAGCCAAACTACACTTATTTGAAGCTTTGGCTTTGCAACCAGGTGTTTTTATTTACTTCAAGGAGTGTATGTATGGCTGTGTATGTCTGTTTGCTAAAGAGACATTATCAAAGGACTTTGAAGTTCCAAACAATTCAAAACATCGAGGTCAAGATCATACATCTGTTTACCTCAAAGACACATGAAACGGCACAAATGAAAAACAAAACGCCATGAGAGCACACTTACTCCTGTCTCATTCTCACACACAATCACTCACACACATTCAAGGTATAAGGAGGTTTAATATGTAAAAGTGTGTATGAGTTTGGGAATGAGGGAGTGAGAGAAAAAGAGAGAGAAGGAAAGATATGAGGTGAAAACTGCGACTTGCTGTAAACCAAATATACTGTATATTGTTGTCTCTGTACACACACACTGTACATATACACACACACTGTACATATACACACACACTGTACATATACACGCACACACTTCTCAGCTGATACCACTCTTCCACATCCATACCAACACACCTACATCATATTAGTTGCATACATGTATTCCAATGGCTGGCAGGGCCCCATTATACAACAGGCAAAGAAACCAAGAAATGACAAGCATGTAATTCAATGGTAAAATGTCACATCTGGTTTTTACAGTAAAAAGGACAAATTGAACTATTTTCCTCCAATATAAAACCCTGACATTACAAAATGCATGATTTTATACCGGTATGGCGGAGAGATCAAAAGATGTGGTTATAATGGGAGTGGATGGGACACGAGTGGCTAATGTGTGAGTTTTTTGTTTAATCTAATAATGTGCAAAAACTAATAATCAACAAAAATCAATGTTGTTGCTAATCTTTGACATATCCAAGACTGTGATAAAAAAAAAAAAAGCCGACCCCCCCAACATTTATTATATGGAAAATAACTGCCTTTTTGTGCATGTTTTTCATAGAAAACGCAAATTCATGTTTTCAAACTGGCAGTTCAAGGGTTAAAATCCTGAACATAATTTAATATTTTGGTATTTTTGATCAGGACTGAAGTTGATTGAAAGATTTAACCCCAAAAAGTTTTTAAAAATAATAATCT
>JAPTMU010000025.1:2661565-2666565 GCA_028583405.1 Pogonophryne albipinna
TCTACTTTAAAGAGTCCTCTCCTGCTGATGTTCAGGTGTATATCAGTATGTAGGTGTCTCTACTTTAAAGAGTCCTCTCCTGCTGATGTTCAGGTGTATATCAGTATGTAGTGTCTCTACTTTAAAGAGTCCTCTCCTGCTGATGTTCAGGTGTATATCAGTATGTAGTGTCTCTACTTTAAAGAGTCCTCTCCTGCTGATGTTCAGGTGTATATCAGTATGTAGTGTCTCTACTTTAAAGAGTCCTCTCCTGCTGATGTTCAGGTGTATATCAGTATGTAGTGTCTCTACTTTAAAGAGTCCTCTCCTGCTGATGTTCAGGTGTATATCTGTATGTAGTGTCTCTACTTTAAAGAGTCCTCTCCTGCTGATGTTCAGGTGTATATCAGTATGTAGTGTCTCTACTTTAAAGAGTCCTCTCCTGCGTTTCCTCCTATATCAGTATGTAGTGTGCTGCAGCACCTCTTTCCACCCTCTGTCTGAAACCAGAGCCCAGTCTGCTCTGATTGGTTAGCTGGCCGGCTCTGTTGTGATTGGTCAACCGCTTAGAGATGTCCCACCCCTTTAGCCTATTACGTACAATGTGTTGGAACACTAGCCAATAGGAGAGCGAGTGTTACATAGTGATGTCACTATGTTCCAGAAGTAAACAAAGGAGTCCAATGGAGGCGTTTCAGGTGGGAGGGGGTGGGGGGGAATTGTCAGACTTCATGTTATTATAAAGTAAAAACCCGCCCTCCACTTTAATAGCATAATACACTATAGTTTGCCATATTATTACAAATATAAGGCAAGTTATTATATATACATAAGTATGTGAGGCATGGAATATTAAATATTAAATTGAATATAAATGAAGTGATTTTAGGTCCGAGAGAAGCTTTGGAGCAGAGAGTCCTCTCCAGCCGGAGGTGATTTGTTATAGAGAGTTATTGCAGTGGAATGTTTTCCTGTATCTGTCCTTGTGACTTGATTCTCATTCTAACAAGTCACAATGACCCTCAAACCATGCGTTTACTGCCACTATTAGAGCAGGAGAAGAAGACGGAGAAGCCAAACAAGTCTGGTCCGAAGTCTCTGGCCGTTTCTCAATCTCGAGGATACTGGCTTCCAAGCCAATATTTCAAGGATGCTACGTCATCGAGTGCCGCCGAAGGACTGTTCCAATCTCCAGCATACTTGGAATTCCACCGAGGCCGCGTCCTTGGTTTGGGGGAAATGTCGAGGCTGCACATGGGTAGACTTCGCGTCCTTAAAATCCCCACAATGCTTTGCACACGGACCAATTTCAAAAACCCTTGCGGAGAATGGCTGAACCGACGCAGCACACATTTAAATGTAAGTATGTAGTGGCGTAGAACATGTGTTGGTAAATGTGTGACTTTGTTACATTTGTTTGTTATCACCAAAAATGTGTTCCTGAAAGTAAAGCAAGTTCATAATTAGATAGACATCGTGAGGTATTTATTTTCGGTACAGTTTATGTTGAAACCGTTAGAGAGAGTGGCACACTTGTTAGTCTGTTCCATTCTTCTTCGTTTTCCGAAGCCGTGGCTTGGAAGTATACTTGCTTCGTTTCTGAAGGAAGTGACTTGGAAGTACGCGACTACCAAGCCAGCATCCTCGCGATTGAGAAACGGCCTCTGGTTATGGCTATAAAGGATCCGTCTTGTATAAAACTCTCGCGAGAGTTTGCAAGTCACGTGGTTGAATGTTTACGTTTGGCATGCAGCCTTTCAGTTACGATCGTTAACATCAGTGGGCCACAGCAAATGATGGTGAGAAGCTAAACTATCTATGAATTGTGTAAATGCTTTCCTGTATCTGTCCTTGTGACTTGATTCTGATAAGTCGTGTTGAGTTCTCACCTTCATCCGGCGGGACTCGATGCGGGACTTGTAGCAGAACTCGACCAGCGCCACCAGCATGGCGAGGCCCAGTCCTCCAATCAGGATGTAGAACACGCCGGCCACGTTGCTCAGACTGAGTGCGCTCGTCTTGTCCTATCAGAGCAGGGGTCGGGATCAGGGAGAGAGCCAATCAGGGTGCAGATAGAAATGACATCATCAAAATCCCCCCAAAGATAAAAACTAATACTAACTTTTCTAATACAAATAAAACCCAAAATGATCTTTCAAAGGCTGTGATGAAGAGGCTTTGGAGACACGGATCACTAAAGGGAAACTCCACTCATTTTACACGTGATTTTATTTGATATATTATTTTATTGCTGTACTACATTAAAGTTATATACAATTATCAATCATCTTTCCGTGCAATATGATGACACCTTGGAGGTTCTTAAGCAACAACTACAGTACACATAATGTACATAATAATACGTTTACACTACTCCTACTACTACTAATAATAATTAAATGTATTCTAGTGTTACTGACTACAATTCCCAAGGTGCACTTTAGCAAAAAACATCCACTCACAGAGCTTTAAATTATATGTGCTGCTAAATGCTCAACTAAATTATTTTTTATTCCACGACAACATTTTTGGAGAGGCTCTTTGTTCGTGCAAACAGGAAGCAGAGGCTCATGGGTAATGTAGTATTAAGATTAGTTTGTGAAGTGCCCTTTTAATTTTCATCTCGTACTGAGGATTTATTATCGTCTTTATTGCCTCAAATCACAGCTGTTGACAAACCGTATATCTATATTTCATACAAGCAACTTCATGCACAAAAATGCAAAGTGAGGGGAAACAAAGAAAAAAAAACATATCGACTTTTAGTGTTAATGTTTTGTCTTAAAGAAAATTAACTTATCTACCAGTTCCCATTATCATCACAGTGTATAATACATACCTTCTGTCTAATCAATATATATTAAAAAAAACTAAAGTTAACTCTAAAATCCTTTTTGTTGTTCTTTAGTTTCTGGTTATTTTTCTGCATCATGCGTCACGTGTTGTTGTGGGCGGGACTTAGCCCCTCTCATCCAATAGCATGCAGCCTGTTCAAAAAGAGGCGGATACAGCACTCAAAGTGGGCGGGGCCTCTCTTCAACAGGAAGTGATGGGGAGCTGGGGAGAACCTATCAGAGAGCTTTCCTCTCCAAACTGTCATGTTTAGCCTCAACCAATCAGGACTGTCAAATTATACTAACAGACGGTTCAAAGTCAGACTGAAATTCAACCTTTTTTTAATAATCAAGGCAGCTGAAAACACATTTCCAGAGCAAAGCTTTAATTAATTTTTGGTAGTTTTCTGTAGTTTACTTTTTGTAGTTTACTTTTTGTAGTTTACTTTCTGTAGTTTACTTTTTGTAGTTTACTTTCTGTAGTTTAATTTGTGTAGTTTACTTTTGTAGTTTACTTTCTGTATTTACTTTCTGTAGTTTACTTTCTGTATTTACTTTCTGTAGTTTACTTTCTGTAGTTTACTTTCTGTATTTACTTTCTGTATTTACTTTCTGTAGTTTACTTTTGTAGTTTACTTTCTGTATTTACTTTCTGTAGTTTACTTTCTGTATTTACTTTCTGTAGTTTACTTTCTGTAGTTTACTTTCTGTATTTACTTTCTGTAGTTTACTGTCTGTATTTACTTTCTGTAGTTTACTTTCTGTATTTACTTTTTGGAGTTTACTTTTGTAGTTTACTTTCTGTATTTACTTTCTGTATTTACTTTCTGTAGTTTACTTTCTGTAGTTTACTTTTTGTATTTACTTTCTGTAGTTTACTTTCTGTAGTTTAATTTCTGTAGTTTAGTTTCTGTATATACTTTTTGTATTTACTTTCTGTAGTTTACTTTCTGTGGTTTAATTTCTGTAGTTTATTTTCTGTAGTTTACTTTCTGTAGTTTAATTTCTGTAGTTTACTTTCTGTAGTTTAATTTCTGTATTTACTTTCTGTATTTACTTTTTGTATTTACTTTTTGGAGTTTACTTTTGTAGTTTACTTTCTGTATTTACTTTCTGTATTTACTTTCTGTAGTTTACTTTCTGTAGTTTACTTTTTGTATTTACTTTCTGTAGTTTACTTTCTGTAGTTTACTTTCTGTAGTTTAATTTCTGTAGTTTAGTTTCTGTATATACTTTTTGTATTTACTTTCTGTATTTACTTTCTGTAGTTTACTTTCTGTAGTTTACTTTCTGTATTTACTTTCTGTAGTTTACTTTCTGTAGGTTACTTTCTGTAGTTTACTTTCTGTATTTACTTTCTGTAGTTTACTTTCTGTATTTACTTTCTGTAGTTTACTTTCTGTATTTACTTTTTGGAGTTTACTTTTGTAGTTTACTTTCTGTATTTACTTTCTGTATTTACTTTCTGTAGTTTACTTTCTGTAGTTTACTTTTTGTATTTACTTTCTGTAGTTTACTTTCTGTAGTTTACTTTCTGTAGTTTACTTTCTGTATTTACTTTCTGTAGTTTACTTTCTGTAGTTTACTTTTTGTATTTACTTTCTGTAGTTTACTTTCTGTAGTTTAATTTCTGTAGTTTAATTTCTGTAGTTTAGTTTCTGTATATACTTTTTGTATTTACTTTCTGTATTTACTTTCTGTAGTTTACTTTCTGTAGTTTACTTTCTGTATTTACTTTCTGTAGTTTACTTTCTGTAGGTTACTTTCTGTAGTTTACTTTCTGTATTTACTTTCTGTAGTTTACTTTCTGTATTTACTTTCTGTAGTTTACTTTCTGTATTTACTTTTTGGAGTTTACTTTTGTAGTTTACTTTCTGTATTTACTTTCTGTATTTACTTTCTGTATTTACTTTCTGTAGTTTACTTTCTGTAGTTTACTTTTTGTATTTACTTTCTGTAGTTTACTTTCTGTAGTTTACTTTCTGTATTTACTTTCTGTAATTTACTTTCTGTATTTACTTTCTGTAATTTACTTTTTGTATTTACTTTCTGTAGTTTACTTTTTGTAGTTTAATTTCTGTAGTTTACTTTCTGTATTTACTTTCTGTATTTACTTTCTGTAGTTTACTTTCTGTATTTACTTTCTGTAGTTTACTTTCTGTAGTTTACTTTCTGTATTTACTTTCT
>JAPTMU010000025.1:2669065-2674065 GCA_028583405.1 Pogonophryne albipinna
AGCGAGAGTTGTGTGCGACCCGGAACGGAATTTAAGTTCTGAATCTGAATTAGCATTTTAAACGTCGGTAAACATTCTTATTTTCTACTTTATACTAGGGGTGTAACGGTTCACAAACATTTCGGTTCGGTACGTACCTCGGTTTTTAGGTCACGGTTCGGTACGTTTTCGGTACAGCAGAAAAAATTATCACAAAACATAACATATATTTTTAAAATTAAACTGTGAATAATGTATTCACTCAAATAAATACAAAATATAATATAATAAACATTAAGGTGCAGCTTTTCGATGAACTGAAATAATCTGTATTTGAACTTTACTGTACTAGTACTCACAAAACATAAACTATTAGTTTTGGGTTTTTAATTATTATTAAACTATGAATATTCACTCAAATAAATATAAAATATAATAAAATAAACATTAAGGTGCAGCTTTTCGATGAACTGAAATAATCTGTATTTGTACTGTACTAGTACCTAAGCAGCCAGTTTGACATTATGACTTGCTTGTCATTGTATTTTCATGTTGTTTTAAAGAAAGATGAACTTGTCCACATTGCTTGCCGAAAGGGCAGATCTGCTGGCACTAACAATGTCTCCTGCTGTGGAGAACACCCTCTCTAGGGACAGAGGTAGCACAGCCAGGTAGCGCTTTGCTAACATGGCAACATAAGGATATTTGGCGTTTGTAATAGCTTTGGCTCGGTCTGAACTTTTTGCGAGTGGTGGAGGCTTAAATGCTAGTGGGAGTTGGGTTTGCACTTCAGTCTTTTGGTACCGGTGATATTCACGTTCGGGTGATGCCTTTTCAAATGAGTGTGCAAGTTTGATGTATTGCCAGCCGCGTAACCAATTTTAGTTGAACAATGCCGACAAACAGCTTTGGTTCGGTCCACCTGTCTTTGTCCGTCATCCTTGTGCGTAACTGCGAAACCAAAATGTTCCCAAACCGGAGACTTCAATGATGCTGGAGGATTTTCGAGCTCAACTTTATCTGCGTTCGCCATTTCGACAGTTCCTCAAATTACGGACTACATTTGAACGCATCCCTCTGACCAGCTCGTCCAATGGAATGACTTGCTCGCTCTATGACGCGTTGAACACAATGGGAGCAAATTACTCTGAATGCTGCGACGCAGCACCTGAGATTACTTCCAAGAAGTTGTTCACGTTCTCAATTTTTTACGTTTAACATTATATTCGTTCGGTACACTTCGGTACACACGTGTACCGAACCGAAGGGCCCGTACCGAATAATTTCGGTACGGGTACGTGTACCGTTACACCCCTACTTTATACTCAAGTGTTAGACTTCCAAAGTAAATATGATGCAACCCAGGCCAGACCCCAGGCATTACAGATATTTTACAAATTGGACGTCTTATCCATTTAGGGTTCAACAACCATCTTCAAATGGGCTCTTCTGGGACCTTTGGGTCATCTGTTGCTTTTATTCATCTTGATGGGGAACTGCTAGCCTGATTCTGTCCAAATGTAACGAAATGTTACAGGTTTTAACGGCTGTCAAGCGTCAAAAAGCTAACTGAGTTTGAGTATCTGAAGTGAAACATCTTAAAGAGCTCCTTAACATCAGCCTGAAGAGTTGTGTCGAAATAACTTCTCTGGTCAAAGATCTTGAACATACTGAAACTGTTTCGATTAAGCACAACATCAAAATTCAACACGTACAAATATCTGTCTAGATAGAGGAATGTTGGACTTTTTACACTTTCTAGCGGGAGATCTTTTAAATAAAAGGGTCCGCCAACTAACGGGATCCGTACAACTCATAGAAACTAGAATTGCATCTAGGTAGCTGACTTGGACCAAAATAACATCAAATTAGCACGAAAAAGAAAGAACCGGGGAAAACGTTTTCTTTTCAGAGTGTACTTGCTGAAGTTGGGGGGTTTTGGGGGAGTGGGTCTGAAGGGGTAAGGTGGGTGGGGGGGTAAACCAACACATGACCTCAGGACCAGGCCGAGCATCCTCCAGAACTGACCTTTCTGCCGGAGTCCTTGTGTCCACACTCCCCTTTGTCATACCACCATTTGTTTTTCAACTTGTCTAAGATGGCTTGTTCATTGAGCTTCAGTACTGCTAGGTTTACTGGGATTCTTCAAAGAACCATGGGAGGAAGGGAGGGGGAGGGAGGGGTGGAAATAACATAAATAACATTATGCACCTCCATGTTATCTTATGTTATTGTTAAAGAGCTGCGGCGGCTACAGCAGCACTAAAGATCTTATCAAAAACTGGCATTTCAGTACAGATGTTTCGGTACGCTACAGAGAACACCTCAACAACAACAGAAGAAAAACAAAGAACATCACACATAAAACTTCTCTTGGTAAATGTCAGCGTAAAAGTGATATGCGTTAATACTCCATCTAGCTTGGTTTGGCCTGACTCCCTACGTGCGAGATGTGTATTACTATATCACTTTGGGTAACCGGCAAGAGCTGAAAACACTCCGGGAAACTAAATCAGTCCGCTGGCCGAAAACAGGAAACATGTCCTCTGTATTTTGTGAAGGAGAGACGTTTAAGGACGGCTGTAGTTTCACTTTTGGGCGGATGAAGTCAAAACTGTCCGAATACTAGGAAGTGGCTTCAGAGGATGATCAGAGGGGGTATTTTACCAAGTGAGCTCATGTGCCTGGATTATCCTGATTTTGTCTGTCGGCTTTTATTCATTTATAGACTTTGCTGTACAAATACTATGTTATATTATACATTTGAACTATACCAGGAGGCGTGTGGCGCAGTGGGTTGTGCGTGGGTGTTGGGTTCAGGGGGTCACAGGTTCAAACCCCACTGCAGTCAGCATGTCGTTGTGTCCCTGAGACACTTCACCCCAAAGTGCTCCTGTGGGGATTGTCCTCAGTATTGAGTATGTAAGTCGCTAACAAGTAACATGTAATGTAAAATAAAACTTGAAATTACTCTTTTAAAAATGATTGTATGAAAAGCGATCATGTTGGTTTCATGCAACGTGTAAATCTGCATTAAAGGACTCTAAAGGTAATCCTGTTCCCGATGTAAATCTTTCTGCGTGTTTGTCTGTAAAATACTCCCTGGATCAGAAGTCTCCAACAAGGTGAATAAACCTGATGGATCCAGAGTTTCTACAACGGTTTGTTTTCTGTGGGGCCGTCCGGAGTGCTTTACGCCTGGTGTTTTAGCGGTGGGTTGTTGCCGGTTACCCCGGTGTGGCATTGCCTGTCGTTACCCGTTGGGGTTACGGTGATCTGACCTTGGAGTCCCCTCCCCCGGTGCCGCACTCTCCCTTGTCATACCACCATCTGTTTTTCAATTTGTCCAACAGGCCCTGCTCGTTCAGTTTTAAAACTGCCAAGTTAACAGGGTTTCTACGGGGATGATGGTGATGGGGGATAGAAGGGAACTACGTGTTAATGAACAGAGGACTGCCATAGTGAAGCAACATCAGTACAGGAGTCTACTTACAACAGGCATGGTAATATCTTATCTTAAAGTTAGCACTGCTCTTCAACCCAGACTTTGGTCAAATGCTGTTTCCCTCTGAAGTTATCTATATAATGTTAGTGTTAAAGGCTCACTGGGCTTGAACACTATCTGTGCCAGGAGCATTCAGGCCTCCGAAGAACAGATTCAATCTTCTTTTTCTAAGTGGCAAAGCTCACAGACAATAGTTGTATAGGTTTACCAAAAGCATTCGTAAACAGCATTTCCATTTTGGTGTCCAGACAGTTTGAAATCCAAATGTTATTGAGATCACAAATGGTCTAAAGTTAAAACAAATATGTGTTTATTCACTAAGAGACAGATGCTACCGTAAAAGACCAACTGCTCACCAGGAGACTAACACCTGTGGCCCATGCCAGGTATGAAATAAGGGTTTAGATTATTGCCCAAGGAAACTAGGATCCTGAAGGGACTAAGGATCCTACCACCGACCCTCTGATTGGTAGAATCACTGCCAATCAAGAGCACCACACACTGTATTCATCATTTATAAGAAACGACTGCCCCGTGAATGAAAACACCGTTATGTGTTACAAGAACCGTGGCATTATTTCACTTTCTGATTGCTTCATTCAAGATTCAATTTGGTTTAGGATCCAAATTCTTTAACAGGTTGGTCTAAATCTTCAATTGACCGTTTGCCTAAAGTGTTCTGGTCCGATGAACTTTGTCTACCAATCTGAGCCTTAACTGGATACGGTTCACCGTTCTATATCACTTTCATTAAGAGCCATGTTTTCCCTCCAGCATCAGGGTCCTCGGTGGTGAAGATGGCACTGAGATATTTTGTAATTATTTCAATTTACAATGCAATCTTGGTTCTGACCAAATGAAGAAATTGGACTATGGTTAAAAGCGGCAACTACAGATACTTTTGGTACCAAGTCGCAGTAATAATTCAGAAAACGTAGTTTAAAGACAAGGACAAATCAGTTTCTGCAACTCAAAATGTACGCGATCAGGGGACTATTTGTTAAAGCAATTAACATCAGCATTTGGAGTGCTAATATTTACAGCTGTAAATCAAGTCAGAAATGAGTAATAGGCGAGGGTAAATAACGTCAACATGATGAATATATGTGCTAATCGGCTGTACCAGAAGGTTCCTCATGTTCAACACAGCTGAAGGAAAACAACATTTCATTATGGTCTGGGTTGAAGAACAGCAAATGCATCCTACACTTTACTACCGGCAGCAATCCTCGACTTAGAATACATTCATGACCTGATCAATAAAAAGGAACAACAATCACATGTCTGATAATAAGTAACAAGTGGAACATAGAATAATACTCTTAATGTGTTTTACAGTTTAGTATTCTGTACATTATACATTAATACACGGTTCTCGTTGTTCCCCTTTAAATACCAGTGGTGATAAAAGCTCAAGAGGCAGACGGTAGCAGAGATGTTCTTAAAGAAACATGAATTAATGGAATGATTATTGACAGGCCAACCAGTAAATGGACGATAACAATACAATTATTAT
>JAPTMU010000025.1:2684065-2689065 GCA_028583405.1 Pogonophryne albipinna
ACATCTCGCGATCGACTGGTTGGGCACCCCTGACCTAGAGTCTAACACCACACAAACTCAGACGCATAGATCCAGCACCAGACACTTGTGACGCTGCTATGGACAGTCTGACACTAATGTACATTTTTCACAGAATTTTAGGTGACTGTTATTTTGTATATATTGATTGATGTGCTTTTCTTATGTCTTAATATTTGCATATCTACAAATCTGTCTGTTGATTGTGTATATACATATTTATATATATTTGTATTTTGTATTCCTCTGGTTTTTGGGAAACGGTATTTGATATCTCTGTCTGTAAAAACAAACTGAAAGATTAACAATAAGGTTGACTCCTCACCAGGAAGAGCACCACGCTGACTCCGATGTAGGCGAACACGATGCACATCCAGATCTCGTAGGCCAGCGGGTCGAGGAAGGAGAACACCCCCGGTTTGGACTTGGTGGGTTTCTTGATCATGATGGAGATACCCAGAGACATGAAGGGCTTCGTGAAGTCGATCACCTGCTCCCTCACCAGGGTGATGGTGAGGGGGGCCACCGCCACATCTGCCTTCTGCAGGGGAGAGAGGAGGACAGGTAACAACACACACCTGAGAGAGAGGAGGACAGGTAACAACACACACCTGAGAGAGAGGAGGACAGGTAACAACACACACCTGAGAGAGAGAGGAGGACAGGTGACAACACACACCTGAGAGAGAGGAGGACAGGTAACAACACACACCTGAGAGAGAGGACAGGTGACAACACACACCTGAGAGAGAGGACAGGTAACAACACACACCTGAGAGAGAGAGGAGGACAGGTGACAACACACACCTGAGAGAGAGGACAGGTAACAACACACACCTGAGAGAGAGGAGGACAGGTAACAACACACACCTGAGAGAGAGGAGGACAGGCAACAACACACAACTGAGAGAGAGGAGGACAGGTACAAACACACACCTGAGAGAGAGGAGGACAGGTAACAACACCACACCTGAGAGAGAGAGGAGGGACAGGCTAACAACACACACCTGAGAGAGAGAGGACAGGTAACAAACACACACCTGAGAGAGAGGAGGACAAGGTAACAACACACACCTGAGAGAGAGGAGGTACAGGTACAACACAACACACCTGAGAGAGAGGAGGACAGGTACAAACACACACCTGAGAGAGAGGAGGACAGGTAACAACACACACCTGAGAGAGAGAGGAGGACAGGTACAAACACACACCTGAGAGAGAGAGGAGGACAGGTAACAACACACACCTGAGAGAGAGAGGACAGGTAACAACACACACCTGAGAGAGAGGAGGACAGGTAACAACACACACCTGAGAGAGAGGAGGACAGGCAACAACACACACCTGAGAGAGAGGAGGACAGCGTACAAACACACACCTGAGAGAGAGGAGGACAGGTAACAACACACACCTGAGAGAGAGAGGAGGACAGGTAACAAACACACACCTGAGAGAGAGGAGGACAGGTAACAACACACACCTGAGAGAGAGGAGGACAGGCAACAACACACAACTGAGAGAGAGGAGGACAGGTACAAACACACACCTGAGAGAGAGGAGGACAGGTAACAACACACACCTGAGAGAGAGAGGAGGACAGGTAACAACACACACCTGAGAGAGAGAGGAACAAGGTAACAACACACACCTAGAGAGAGAGGAGGACAGGTAACAACACACACCTGAGAGAGAGGAGGACAGGTAACAACACACACCTGAGAGAGAGGAGGACAGGTACAAACACACACCTGAGAGAGAGGAGGACAGGTAACAACACACACCTGAGAGAGAGAGGAGGACAGGTAACAACACACACCTGAGAGAGAGGAGGACAGGTAACAACACACACCTGAGAGAGAGGAGGACAGGTAACAACACACACCTGAGAGAGAGGAGGACAGGCAACAACACACACCTGAGAGAGAGGAGGACAGGTACAAACACACACCTGAGAGAGAGGAAGACAGGTAACAACACACACCTGAGAGAGAGGAGGACAGGTAACAACACACACCTGAGAGAGAGAGGAGGACAGGTACAAACACACACCTGAGAGAGAGGAGCGACAGGTAACATCACACACCCTAGAGAGAGAGGAGGACAGGCAACAAACACACACCTAGATGAGAGAGAGCCGAGGACAGGTCACAAACACACACCTGAGAGAGAGGAGGACAGGTAACAACACACACCTGAGAGAGAGGATGGACAGGCAACAACACACACCTGAGAGAGAGGATGCAGGTAACAACACACACCTGAGAGAGAGCGACAGGTAACAACACACACCCTGAGAGAGAGGAGGACAGGTAACAACACACACCTGAGAGAGAAGAGGGACAGGTAACAACACACCACCTGAGAGAGAGGAGGACAGGTAACTACACACACCTGAGAGAGAGGAGGACAGTGTAACTACACACACCTGAGAGAGAGGAGGACAGGTAACAACACACACCTGATAGAGAGGACAGGTTAACAACACACACCTGAGAGAGAGGAGGACAGGTAACAACACACAACCTGAGAGAGAGAGAGGAGGACAGGTAACAACACACACCTGAAGATAGAGGACAGGTACAAACACTACACCTGAGAGAGAGGACAGGTAACAACACACACCTGAGAGAGAGGAGGACAGGTAACAACACACACCTGAGAGAGAGGAGGACAGGTAACAACACACACCTGAGAGAGAGGAGGACAGGTAACAACACACACCTGAGAGAGAGGAGGACAGGTAACAACACACACCTGAGAGAGAGGACAGGTAACAACACACACCTGAGAGAGAGGAGGACAGGTAACAACACACACCTGAGAGAGAGAGAGGAGGACAGGTAACAACACACACCTGAGAGAGAGGAGGACAGGTAACAACACACACCTGAGAGAGAGGAGGACAGGTAACAACACACACCTGAGAGAGAGGAGGACAGGTAACAACACACACCTGAGAGAGAGAGAACAGGTAACAACACACATCTGAGAGAGAGGAGGACAGGTAACAACACACACCTGAGAGAGAGGAGGACAGGTAACAACACACACCTGAGAGAGAGGAGGACAGGTAACAACACACACCTGAGAGAGAGGAGGACAGGTAACAACACACACCTGAGAGAGAGGAGGACAGGTAACAACACACACCTGAGAGAGAGGAGGACAGGTAACAACACACACCTGAGAGAGAGAGGAGGACAAGTGACAACACACACCTGAGAGAGAGGACAGGTAACAACACACACCTGAGAGAGAGGAGGACAGGTAACAACACACACCTGAGAGAGAGGAGGACAGGCAACAACACACACCTGAGAGAGAGGAGGACAGGTACAAACACACACCTGAGAGAGAGGAAGACAGGTAACAACACACACCTGAGAGAGAGGACAGGTAACAACACATACCTGAGAGAGAGGAGGACAGGTAACAACACACACCTGAGAGAGAAGAGGACAGGTAACAACACACACCTGAGAGAGAGGAGGATAGGTAACTACACACACCTGAGAGAGAGGAGGACAGGTAACTACACACACCTGAGAGAGAGGAGGACAGGTAACAACACACACCTGATAGAGAGGACAGGTAACAACACACACCTGAGAGAGAGGAGGACAGGTAACAACACACACCTGAGAGAGAGAGAGGAGGACAGGTAACAACACACACCTGAGAGAGAGGACAGGTAACAACACACACCTGAGAGAGAGGACAGGTAACAACACACACCTGAGAGAGAGGAGACAGGTAACAACACACACCTGAGAGAGAGGAGGACAGGTAACAACACACACCTGAGAGAGAGAGGACAGGTAACAACACACCCTGAGAGAGAGGAGGACTGGTAACAACACACACCTGAGAGAGAGGAGGACAGGTAACAACACACACCTGAGAGAGAGGAGGACAGGTAACAACACACACCTGAGAGAGAGGACAGGTAACAACACACACCTGAGAGAGAGGAGGACAGGTAACAACACACACCTGAGAGAGAGGAGGACAGGTAACAACACACACCTGAGAGAGAGGAGGACAGGTAACAACACACACCTGGTAACAACACACACCTGAGAGAGAGGAGGACAGATAACAACACACACCTGAGAGAGAGGAGGACAGGTAACAACACACACCTGAGAGAGAGGAGGACAGGTAACAACACACACCTGAGGGAGAGGACAGGTAACAACACACACCTGAGAGAGAGGACAGGTAACAACACACACCTGAGAGAGAGGACAGGTAACAACACACACCTGAGAGAGAGGACAGGTAACAACACACACCTGAGAGAGGGGACAGGTAACAACACACATCTGAGAGAGAGGACAGGTAACAACACACACCTGAGAGAGAGGACAGGTAACAACACACACCTGAGAGAGAGGAGGACAGGTAACAACAACAATACAGGAGAGCTGTAGATCTTTCTAGACGTTTGTGAAGTTTATAGTGAACTTTTGCCACATGACAACAAATATATATAAATAAAAAAAGTTCTGCAGAAGAAGAATATATTTAAAAAAAGAAAGGTTTGATAAAGTCAAAATAAATAAATAATATCAAATATATATCAAATAAATGTTTTGCCTGGTGACAATATCACAGTTTTGCTTAAAGTTAATTCAAGAATATTTTGGAAACCGAAAAATGTAACTTTAGCCCTCAGGTTTTTGTGAAATAAAAAAAGCGTTTGAAAGTTTCTAACACTTTAAGTTGCTGCTTTGTTGTAGTACTCATTTTGGCCACAAGAGGCTGAAGTACACTCCATGTCCTCAAAGGAAACCAAACAACACGTCCACACTCAGATGAAGGATTCTCTCCTGTTTTAATAACTTAACATTTTCCTTCTTTATTGTCATTATAGAAACAGGGGGAACCTTCTGCCTGGATAGTCCGGCAGGTTCCTTGATTTATTGATAACCAGTTAAAAGAGAGGGAGAAATAAGATTGTGTTGTTTCTTTGTGCTTGC
>JAPTMU010000025.1:2694065-2696565 GCA_028583405.1 Pogonophryne albipinna
TAATTTCGAACATCGCGGGGAAATTGCTTCGACTCATTTTGAAGTTTTGGGGGAAGCCGGAAGTGACGTCAATGCGGGAACGCTTCACTGTGCGGCGAGAGAGCCAAACACGGACAAAGTGTGTTGTCATGCGTAGAAATGCTGAATTACTGAGTTTAGGCACGTTAATAACGTTGTAATGAAGTTGACTACAGTATATTCATATTTGTCAGTGCTTTCATGTCAATTCGGCGAACATAAACATAAATGATCGTGGTGAAGATGATGATTAAATTAGCAGCGACGTGCGGTCAGGGGAGGCAGGTGAGGCAGAGCCTCACTTGTCATTCTCCAATGTAACGGAAAAAAAGAATAATAATACAAATAATAATAATAATAAAATGTCTCCACTGATCTGTGTTGTAAATGTGATTTATGTTTGATTCCAATCGCTTTTTATAGTAAAAATCGGCTAATTGGCCGAGCTCCGCTACAACTACGGGGAGCGATGAGATTGAGAAGTGAGGCAGGGACGAGCTCTGCCTCACAGAAGCCCACAGTAACTTGCTGGAGCACGGGCACTAATTTAGCGCGGGCACTTATTTTGTGAGCGCGCTCAAGCCAGTTACTGTGTGGTGAGGTGAGGCACAGATGAGCTCTGCCTCACCTCAGAATGCGTCACCCCACAGAAACTGGCTGGAAAGCGGGCCCTAAGCGCATGCCTGCACCATCTCACTGTATGTCACCAATGTAATGTTTGTAGATCCCTTTATTACATTTATCCTCGCCATCCATAGTCTCTAAATAACTTATTTCACGTTTATATGATATTTAAGCTCGCTGGTCTCATCATACAACGGCAATGAAAAAAGCACCAGGGGAGGCAGCCACAACCTCTGCCGCACTGAAGGGGGCGCAAGTGAGCCCACAAGTTCTTGTTGCTACTGTTATTCTACGCAGAGACGATAGACGCAAACAACAAGCTAGACTTTTGAAACTAGAGGAAGATAAAGAGGACTTTTACAAAACAGTAATAGAGATTGTTGTCCAGAAGGATAGCATGGACTTCATCTTCAAGTCAAGGTAAGACCACATTTGTAATGAAAATTGGATCTTGCTAAGAAAGAACAATCCAATATTTAGATTTTGGGTAGGCTATCCTTTTGTTGAACGGTCTGTTTAAAATGAATCGAAGTATCAGACTAAAAAAGCTTTTGAAAATAACAGAATATTTCGATTAAAGGTGGGGTAGGTAAGTTTGAGAAACCGGCACGATATACACTTTTTGTTATATTCCATGGAATGCTCTTAACATCCCGATAGCAATGAATATCTGAAGTGCTTTGACAAAAAATACATAAAAACATTTCATCTGTGGAAGCCGTAGTACTGTAAAAAGCACGACCACTCATTTTAGCCGGCCCGGCTAAAATAACCTGCCTGTCAGCCTTCCATCTGTGCACAAACTTATCTCGTGCCCTCATTGGTCATGTGCACGTTCGTGTGTGTTGGAGGAGGGGCTGTGTATTTTCAAATTCTAGCGCACTCGAGCTGGTTTCTCCAAAATTACCTACCCCGCCACCTTTAAGGTCAAAATATATAATATTTGTAAATCTGACTCTGAAAGAGTCAGTGCCTCACCAGCCATGAACCTCACCGCACGTCACTGTAAATTAGGATTACAAATCGGTAGTGAGAGCTGCTGAATTTCCTCCCGTAGGATGTGATATAAAAACAAATCGATTATTTTTGTAGTTGTAAACTCAAGTGGATGAAACTACATTTATTAGTGCTTTCATGTCAATTCGGCGAACATATGATACATTAAATGATCGTGAGGATGATGATTAAAAATCGTTAGTTTGAGCTGGTCTGCATTTCCTGATGAGAAAACAAACCGATGCTTTTTGTAGTTGTAGTTACACCAACGTGGATTAAACGTGTGGTTTTTTTTACCACAATGTTGGAGAAATTAATGGATAAAATGCACAGATTATTATTATTATTCCCACTCCGATCGGGACACTAGGCAGTGGCGGTTCTCGACCAATTTGACTGGGGGGGGGGGGGGGGGCACTGGGGGGCCAGTTATTTTCTGAGGGGGGCCCAATAAATGCATGACGAAAAAGAGAACTAGACAGTATGAAGTAATTGCGCATAAGAAAACAATGCAATACAGTTATTGGTATTTGTTTCAGTACACTTATTTATTTCAGATAGATCTGAATTATTATTACTGTTAGCTTCAGCTTAAGTTATAGTGCAATGTTTGCACTACCATATTTATATAAAAATAAAGGCAATGAACAGTTACATCTCTACTTTACATAAGGGTGTCTGCACAATCTCACATTACAGCAACAAAATCCTGCATTTTTTGGCAAACCGAGTACCAGAAAATATACATTTAAAAAACAAACAAAAAAAACGTTTCATTGTTAGGGGGGCCACAGGGGGGTCAGAGGTCAGTGTTAGGGGGGCACTGGCCCCCCCTAGAACCGCCCCTGACTCTAGGTCCACC
>JAPTMU010000025.1:2701565-2764065 GCA_028583405.1 Pogonophryne albipinna
GTCCCCTGGTCTCCCAGCTGTGTGCGTCACTCTTTAGTGTCCCCTGGTCTCCCAGCTGTGTGCATCACTCTTTAGTGTCCCCTGGTCTCCGTTGTGTTTGAGTTTCTGCAGCTTTTAGTAAACGCTGCCATGTCTCCTCAAGTTGCTGAATGTTCTCTAAATGCTGCATGTGTTGTCAAGTTGCTGGAGATGTTTCTGCATGTTTACAGGAACATTTGTGTTTGTATATCTGCATCGTCTCTCAAGCTGAGTTGTGTGGGGTTTCCATGAACCTTATGAAGAGAAAAAAGGAAGCAACATGTGGATGGAGTGATCAGAGAGGAAGAGGGGTACTGTACTTCACTGTAACTCCACTGTATGTTTGCAGCAGTCACTGCACACTGGGCTGCAGGCTGTATCCATGGCAACAGAGCGATTACTGTGGGATGAGTCAGGTTGAGTAAAAGGTAGTGCCGCATACATGCAAAAATACTCCCTTTGTGTGTGCAAGTGTTCCTTTAAAATCCTTCTAATGCACGGGGACATCTCGAGGTATTGTCTCGTGACCTTTTTCAGACTAGTGTAAAAACACACATGAGTTTATCTGTATGTTTGTGCATTTTTAAACACGTCAGAAAGCTTGGTGTCAAACCGACTCGTGTCAGCGGTGGGGACGTCTCGTGGTGATATCGGTTTGTATTCACCTGCAGTGTTTTCATCATGATTGGCTTTAAAGAACGTTTCCTCAGAACTCTACTCAGGACTCTCTTCCTTTAAACACACTTTTTTGTGACCTTAAAACTATCTGTTTCTATATTATAACAGTTTTTCTTTTTAAATGTTTTTTCTCCAGATATGTGACTTTTCTCGTCCATTTTTTCATTAAATAGTTTTCATTTTCTCGGAAATGTTCACCTTCCCTTGAAACCCTTCCTCAGAATTGCTATGACTTTTCCTCCAACTATTACATTTTGTTTAATATCATTTCTTGAATTCATTTTTTTGAAATATTTGAACCTTTTTTTGTCTAAATAGTCAAACTTTTTGTCAGATTTTTACCACTTTTTCTCTCTAACGTGCTCCTATTTCTTTACCTCTAAATGTCTCCTTCTCTCTCAGTGGACATATCTTACACACACCAAACTGTCCACTTTCATTCCTCTCTACATTCTGAAGCTGTACACACACCATTCACACACACACACTTTATTCCTAAGACATGCAGAACATAACTTTTTATTGCAGCATTTTCTGATTTATGGAACGTTTTAAAACCCCTTTAGTAAAACACGTCACTTTGCAGATAACATTAGACACACAGTTACAGTGTTCTTTTAGAAATAATTCCACCATTGGTTTCTGGGCAGATGGAGAAGACAATAAGATTAAACTGAGGGGGGATAACTGCTCTGCTGCTAATTCTGTTTCACTGCAGGACTTCAGATAAACTCACAGTCACAGTTTGTGTCTCTGCAGTAGAGACACAGTGAGGGAGGGACGAGCTGTGGAAGTCTGAGAGTTTTCCCTGTAAAATGATGCTTGGGGAGTCGAGGTAAAAAGCTGACTCGTGACATGCTTTTATGTGTTTCCATATCTGCTGAAAATAAAACTTGGGAGTAAATGTGTCAAAATATTACAATAAGCTCCTCTTGTCACCTCCTTTTCTTCTGTACTCCTTTAGAAGGTATAAGTAACCTCTCTGGTGCTGGGAAGTAGTGGAGTACAAATACTTCGTTACTTTAAGTATATCTTTCTGGTATCAGTACTTTACTCCACTTTCTACTTCTTACATGTTGAACCCAAATACCTGTACTTTCTACTTCTTACATGTTGAACCCAAATACCTGTACTTTCTACTTCTTACATGTTGAACTCAAATACCTGTACTTTCTACTTCTTACATGTTGAACCCAAATACCTGTACTTTCTACTTCTTACATGTTGAACTCAAATACCTGTACTTTCTACTTCTTACATGTTGAACCCAAATACCTGTACTTTCTACTTCTTACATGTTGAACTCAAATACCTGTACTTTCTACTTCTTACATGTTGAACACAAATACCTGTACTTTCTACTTCTTACATGTTGAACTCAAATACCTGTACTTTCTACTTCTTACATGTTGAACCCAAATACCTGTACTTTCTACTTCTTACATGTTGAACTCAAATACCTGTACTTTCTACTTCTTACATGTTGAACTCAAATACCTGTACTTTCTACTTCTTACATGTTGAACTCAAATACCTGTACTTTCTACTTCTTACATGTTGAACACAAATACCTGTACTTTCTACTTCTTACATGTTGAACTCAAATACCTGTACTTTCTACTTCTCACATGTTGAACTCAAATACCTGTACTTTCTACTTCTCACATGTTGAACTCAAATACCTGTACTTTCTACTTCTTACATGTTGAACTCAAATACCTGTACTTTCTACTTCTTACATGTTGAACTCAAATACCTGTACTTTCTACTTCTTACATGTTGAACACAAATACCTGTACTTTCTACTTCTTACATGTTGAACTCAAATACCTGTACTTTCTACTTCTTACATGTTGAACCCAAATACCTGTACTTTCTACTTCTCACATGTTGAACCCAAATACCTGTACTTTCTACTTCTTACATGTTGAACCCAAATACCTGTACTTTCTACTTCTTACATGTTGAACCCAAATACCTGTACTTTCTACTTCTTACATGTTGAACACAAATACCTGTACTTTCTACTTCTTACATGTTGAACACAAATACCTGTACTTTCTACTTCTTACATGTTGAACCCAAATACCTGTACTTTCTACTTCTTACATGTTGAACCCAAATACCTGTACTTTCTACTTCTTACATGTTGAACACAAATACCTGTACTTTCTACTTCTTACATGTTGAACACAAATACCTGTACTTTCTACTTCTTACATGATGAACACAAATACCTGTACTTTCTACTTCTTACATGTTGAACCCAAATACCTGTACTTTCTACTTCTTACATGTTGAACCCAAATACCTGTACTTTCTACTTCTTACATGTTGAACTCAAATACCTGTACTTTCTACTTCTCACATGTTGAACTCAAATACCTGTACTTTCTACTTCTCACATGTTGAACTCAAATACCTGTACTTTCTACTTCTTACATGTTGAACCCAAATACCTGTACTTTCTACTTCTTACATGTTGAACTCAAATACCTGTACTTTCTACTTCTCACATGTTGAACTCAAATACCTGTACTTTCTACTTCTCACATGTTGAACTCAAATACCTGTACTTTCTACTTCTCACATGTTGAACTCAAATACCTGTACTTTCTACTTCTTACATGTTGAACCCAAATACCTGTACTTTCTACTTCTTACATGTTGAACCCAAATACCTGTACTTTCTACTTCTTACATGTTGAACACAAATACCTGTACTTTCTACTTCTTACATGTTGAACCCAAATACCTGTACTTTCTACTTCTTACATGTTGAACCCAAATACCTGTACTTTCTACTTCTCACATGTTGAACTCAAATACCTGTACTTTCTACTTCTCACATGTTGAACTCAAATACCTGTACTTTCTACTTCTCACATGTTGAACTCAAATACCTGTACTTTCTACTTCTTACATGTTGAACCCAAATACCTGTACTTTCTACTTCTTACATGTTGAACCCAAATACCTGTACTTTCTACTTCTTACATGTTGAACACAAATACCTGTACTTTCTACTTCTTACATGTTGAACACAAATACCTGTACTTTCTACTTCTTACATGATGAACACAAATACCTGTACTTTCTACTTCTCACATGTTGAACTCAAATACCTGCACTTTCTACTTCTCACATGTTGAACCCAAATACCTGTACTTTCTACTTCTTACATGTTGAACCCAAATACCTGTACTTTCTACTTCTTACATGATGAACACAAATACCTGTACTTTCTACTTCTTACATGATGAACACAAATACCTGTACTTTCTACTTCTTACATGTTGAACTCAAATACCTGTACTTTCTACTTCTTACATGATGAACACAAATACCTGTACTTTCTACTTCTCACATGTTGAACTCAAATACCTGCACTTTCTACTTCTCACATGTTGAACCCAAATACCTGTACTTTCTACTTCTTACATGTTGAACCCAAATACCTGTACTTTCTACTTCTTACATGTTGAACTCAAATACCTGTACTTTCTACTTCTCACATGTTGAACTCAAATACCTGTACTTTCTACTTCTCACATGTTGAACTCAAATACCTGTACTTTCTACTTCTCACATGTTGAACTCAAATACCTGTACTTTCTACTTCTTACATGTTGAACCCAAATACCTGTACTTTCTACTTCTTACATGTTGAACCCAAATACCTGTACTTTCTACTTCTTACATGTTGAACACAAATACCTGTACTTTCTACTTCTTACATGTTGAACACAAATACCTGTACTTTCTACTTCTTACATGATGAACACAAATACCTGTACTTTCTACTTCTCACATGTTGAACTCAAATACCTGCACTTTCTACTTCTCACATGTTGAACCCAAATACCTGTACTTTCTACTTCTTACATGTTGAACCCAAATACCTGTACTTTCTACTTCTTACATGTTGAACTCAAATACCTGTACTTTCTACTTCTCACATGTTGAACTCAAATACCTGTACTTTCTACTTCTCACATGTTGAACTCAAATACCTGTACTTTCTACTTCTCACATGTTGAACTCAAATACCTGTACTTTCTACTTCTTACATGTTGAACCCAAATACCTGTACTTTCTACTTCTTACATGTTGAACCCAAATACCTGTACTTTCTACTTCTTACATGTTGAACCAAATACCTGTACTTTCTACTTCTTACATGTTGAACACAAATACCTGTACTTTCTACTTCTTACATGATTGAACACAAATACCTGTACTTTCTACTTCTCACATGTTGAACTCAAATACCTGCACTTTCTACTTCTCACATGTTGAACCCAAATACCTGTACTTTCTACTTCTTACATGTTGAACCCAAATACCTGTACTTTCTACTTCTTACATGTTGAACCTCAAATACCTGTACTTTCTACTTCTTACATGTTGAACTCAAATACCTGTACTTTCTACTTCTTACATGTTGAACTCAAATACCTGTACTTTCTACTTCTTACATGTTGAACTCAAATACCTGTACTTTCTACTTCTTACATGTTGAACTCAAATACCTGTACTTTCTACTTCTCACATGTTGAACTCAAATACCTGTACTTTCTACTTCTTACATGTTGAACCCAAATACCTGTACTTTCTACTTCTTACATGTTGAACCCAAATACCTGTACTTTCTACTTCTTACATGTTGAACTCAAATACCTGTACTTTCTACTTCTTACATGTTGAACTCAAATACCTGTACTTTCTACTTCTTACATGTTGAACCCAAATACCTGTACTTTCTACTTCTACATGTTGAACTCAAATACCTGTACTTTCTACTTCTTACATGTTGAACCCAAATACCTGTACTTTCTACTTCTTACATGTTGAACCCAAATACCTGTACTTTCTACTTCTTACATGTTGAACCCAAATACCTGTACTTTCTACTTCTTACATGTTGAACCCAAATACCTGTACTTTCTACTTCTTACATGTTGAACCCAAATACCTGTACTTTCTACTTCTCTCATGTTGAACACAAATACCTGTACTTTCTACTTCTCACATGTTGAACTCAAATACCTGTACTTTCTACTTCTACATGTTGAACTCAAATACCTGTACTTTCTACTTCTTACATGTTGAACCCAAATACCTGTACTTTCTACTTCTCACATGTTGAACTCAAATACCTGTACTTTCTACTTCTTACATGTTGAACCCAAATACCTGTACTTTCTACTTCTCTACATGTTGAACCTCAAATACCTGTACTTTCTACTTCTTACATGTTGAACCCAAATACCTGTACTTTCTACTTCTTACATGTTGAACCCAAATACCTGTACTTTCTACTTCTTACATGTTGAACTCAAATACCTGTACTTTCTACTTCTTACATGTTGAACTCAAATACCTGTACTTTCTACTTCTTACATGTTGAACCCAAATACCTGTACTTTCTACTTCTTACATGTTGAACCCAAATACCTGTACTTTCTACTTCTTACATGTTGAACCCAAATACCTGTACTTTCTACTTCTTACATGTTGAACCCAAATACCTGTACTTTCTACTTCTTACATGTTGAACTCAAATACCTGTACTTTCTACTTCTCACATGTTGAACTCAAATACCTGTACTTTCTACTTCTTACATGTTGAACACAAATACCTGTACTTTCTACTTCTCACATGTTGAACTCAAATACCTGTACTTTCTACTTCTCACATGTTGAACTCAAATACCTGTACTTTCTACTTCTTACATGTTGAACACAAATACCTGTACTTTCTACTTCTCACATGTTGAACCCAAATACCTGTACTTTCTACTTCTTGCATGTTGAACTCAAATACCTGTACTTTCTACTTCTTACATGTTGAACTCAAATACCTGTACTTTCTACTTCTCACATGTTGAACTCAAATACCTGTACTTTCTACTTCTTACATGTTGAACACAAATACCTGTACTTTCTACTTCTTACATGTTGAACCCAAATACCTGTACTTTCTACTTCTTACATGATGAACTCAAATACCTGTACTTTCTACTTCTTACATGTTGAACACAAATACCTGTACTTTCTACTTCTTACATGTTGAACCCAAATACCTGTACTTTCTACTTCTTACATGATGAACTCAAATACCTGTACTTTCTACTTCTTACATGTTGAACACAAATACCTGTACTTTCTACTTCTTACATGTTGAACCCAAATACCTGTACTTTCTACTTCTTACATGTTGAACTCAAATACCTGTACTTTCTACTTCTCACATGTTGAACTCAAATACCTGTACTTTCTACTTCTCACATGTTGAACTCAAATACCTGTACTTTCTACTTCTTACATGTTGAACTCAAATACCTGTACTTTCTACTTCTTACATGTTGAACCTCAAATACCTGTACTTTCTACTTCTTACATGTTGAACTCAAATACCTGTACTTTCTACTTCTTACATGTTGAACCCAAATACCTGTACTTTCTACTTCTTACATGTTGAACCCAAATACCTGTACTTTCTACTTCTTACATGTTGAACCTCAAATACCTGTACTTTCTACTTCTCACATGTTGAACTCAAATACCTGTACTTTCTACTTCTTACATGTTGAACCCAAATACCTGTACTTTCTACTTCTTACATGTTGAACCCAAATACCTGTACTTTCTACTTCTTACATGTTGAACCCAAATACCTGTACTTTCTACTTCTTACATGTTGAACCCAAATACCTGTACTTTCTACTTCTTACATGTTGAACCCAAATACCTGTACTTTCTACTTCTCACATGTTGAACTCAAATACCTGTACTTTCTACTTCTTACATGTTGAACACAAATACCTGTACTTTCTACTTCTCTCATGTTGAACTCAAATACCTGTACTTTCTACTTCTCACATGTTGAACTCAAATACCTGTACTTTCTACTTCTTACATGTTGAACACAAATACCTGTACTTTCTACTTCTCACATGTTGAACTCCAAATACCTGTACTTTCTACTTCTTACATGTTGAACTCAAATACCTGTACTTTCTACTTCTTACATGTTTGAACATCAAATACCTGTACTTTCTACTTCTCACATGTTGAACTCAAATACCTGTACTTTCTACTTCTTACATGTTGAACATCAAATACCTGTACTTTCTACTTCTTACATGTTGAACCCAAATACCTGTACTTTCTACTTCTCACATGTATGAACTCAAATACCTGTACTTTCTACTTCTTACATGTTGAACCAAATACCTGTACTTTCTACTTCTTACATGTTGAACCCAAATACCTGTACTTTCTACTTCTTACATGTGAACCCAAATACCTGTACTTTCTACTTCTTACATGTTGAACCCAAATACCTGTACTTTCTACTTCTTACATGTTGAACCCAAATACCTGTACTTTCTACTTCTTACATGTTGAACTCAAATACCTGTACTTTCTACTTCTTACATGTTGAACTCAAATACCTGTACTTTCTACTTCTTACATGTTGAACTCAAATACCTGTACTTTCTACTTCTTACATGTTGAACTCAAATACCTGTACTTTCTACTTCTTACATGTTGAACCCAAATACCTGTACTTTCTACTTCTTACATGTTGAACCTCAAATACCTGTACTTTCTACTTCTTACATGTTGAACTCAAATACCTGTACTTTCTACTTCTACATGTTGAACTCAAATACCTGTACTTTCTACTTCTCACATGTTGAACTCAAATACCTGTACTTTCTACTTCTTACATGTTGAACCTCAAATACCTGTACTTTCTACTTCTTACATGTTGAACTACAAATACCTGTACTTTCTACTTCTCACATGTTGAACTCAAATACCTGTACTTTCTACTTCTTACATGTTGAACCCAAATACCTGTACTTTCTACTTCTTACATGTTGAACCCAAATACCTGTACTTTCTACTTCTTACATGTTGAACTCAAATACCTGTACTTTCTACTTCTTACATGTTGAACACAAATACCTGTACTTTCTACTTCTTACATGTTGAACTCAAATACCTGTACTTTCTACTTCTTACATGATTGAACTCAAATACCTGTACTTTCTACTTCTTACATGTTGAACACAAATACCTGTACTTTCTACTTCTTACATGTTGAACCCAAATACCTGTACTTTCTACTTCTTACATGATGAACTCAAATACCTGTACTTTCTACTTCTTACATGTTGAACACAAATACCTGTACTTTCTACTTCTTACATGTTGAACCCAAATACCTGTACTTTCTACTTCTTACATGTTGAACTCAAATACCTGTACTTTCTACTTCTCACATGTTGAACTCAAATACCTGTACTTTCTACTTCTCACATGTTGAACTCAAATACCTGTACTTTCTACTTCTCACATGTTGAACTCAAATACCTGTACTTTCTACTTCTCACATGTTGAACTCAAATACCTGTACTTTCTACTTCTTACATGTTGAACCCAAATACCTGTACTTTCTACTTCTTACATGTTGAACTCAAATACCTGTACTTTCTACTTCTCACATGTTGAACTCAAATACCTGTACTTTCTACTTCTTACATGTTGAACCCAAATACCTGTACTTTCTACTTCTTACATGTTGAACCCAAATACCTGTACTTTCTACTTCTTACATGTTGAACTCAAATACCTGTACTTTCTACTTCTCACATGTTGAACTCAAATACCTGTACTTTCTACTTCTTACATGTTGAACCCAAATACCTGTACTTTCTACTTCTTACATGTTGAACCCAAATACCTGTACTTTCTACTTCTTACATGTTGAACCCAAATACCTGTACTTTCTACTTCTCTCATGTTGAACACAAATACCTGTACTTTCTACTTCTCACATGTTGAACTCAAATACCTGTACTTTCTACTTCTTACATGTTGAACCCAAATACCTGTACTTTCTACTTCTCTCATGTTGAACACAAATACCTGTACTTTCTACTTCTCACATGTTGAACTCAAATACCTGTACTTTCTACTTCTTACATGTTGAACTCAAATACCTGTACTTTCTACTTCTTACATGTTGAACCCAAATACCTGTACTTTCTACTTCTCACATGTTGAACTCAAATACCTGTACTTTCTACTTCTTACATGTTGAACCCAAATACCTGTACTTTCTACTTCTTACATGTTGAACCCAAATACCTGTACTTTCTACTTCTTACATGTTGAACCCAAATACCTGTACTTTCTACTTCTTACATGTTGAACCCAAATACCTGTACTTTCTACTTCTTACATGTTGAACCCAAATACCTGTACTTTCTACTTCTCACATTTCCCAAACAGCTGGTTCCTTTAGTCTGAATGTGTGTTTGGTGGCGTGATCATTATTCTTTAGAGTCATTGCGTGCCTATTGATTTGAACACGATCCGTGTATCCATCATTTCCTGGTCTTCTCTAAAGAAGAGGGACCAATGGAAACGTTGTCATGTTGCCGTTGTTCAGCATGGAAACATTCATTAGCTAACAATGACATTATTGTTCTATTAATATAAAGGGAGGTCAGGTACTCTTTAAAACAGCTGCTAGTTATGGGTACTTTTTACTGAAGTACATTTCAAAGCTCTTTACTTTTACTTGAGTAAAGAAGTTTAGTCAGTACTTCTACTTTCACCAGAGTATTATTAAACACGAGTATCTGTACTTCTACTTGAGTGAAGGATGTGTGTACTTTGCCATCTCTGAACCTCACAGGTAAAGGTCTCACCTGAGTCGGGGCTGTACATGTAGACGAAGCGGCTCCAGCCGAAGGCCTCCAGCAGGGCCATGATGGGCTCCTGCAGCGGGGGCCTCAGCTGGAGGACGAACTGGTTGTTGGTGGTGACGGGGAAGGAGGGCGTGACGAAGCACACGTGCAGAGAGCCGCAGAACGACATCAGCATGTTCACCGTCCGCCGGTCGTACAGACCCATGATGGCGTACACTCCTTTAGAGAACTGGGAGCAGACTGGGAGAAGAAGGAGGAGGGGAGGTTAGAACATTGTTTCATCAACAGCTTTTTATTTGGCACTGCTACTTTTAATTATCTGATCAATTATCGGTTTGTTTTTTTCTCAACTTATTGTTTAAGTCCATAATATGGTGACAAATGTACAAGTAATAACTACTATTTGATATTTAACAGAGAGAAGCATCACATCTTCAGATTGTTTGGACAATTACTTTCCATTTTCCAAATATGATATATGTTATTATGTTTGTGTCGATTGTCTGAAAATGTATTATTTTTTCCAACACTTTTTGGATTATACAGCAAACATTAGGAAACAAAGACTTAGTCATTTTTACTATGTTAAAACGGGAGGCGTGTGGCGCAGTGGGTTGGGCGTTGGTGTTCGGATCAGGGGTTCAAACCCCACTGCAGTCAGCATGTCGTTGTGTCCCTGAGTCCCTTCACCCCAAAGTGCTCCTGTGGGGATTGTCCACAGTATTGAGTATGTAAGTCGCTTTGGATAAAAGCGTCTAACAAGTAATAATTAAACATAACTGAAGAAATGCTTAAATTATTCCAATAACGATAAACGTATGTATTTATTTCTAGACTAATCCCAGTTACTCAGATTCCTTCCTGAACATAGTGACAACACGGTTCCACTGTTGTTTAGTGTGACGATATTATACTTGTGTGTGTATATGTTTGACTAATGCTATTTTGATTTCCCCCATGAGCCTCTCTGTCTGTCAGTTTGCATCCATCTCTCCCCCCCCCCTCGCCTCTCCTTCACCTTCTGTCCTCTCCCTTTATTTTTCCTCCATCCAATACTTTCCCTTGTCTTGTTGTCTGTCTTGTTTTTCAAGCTCCAGTTCATCTTTTTCCGCCCTGAATTCCAGTTCAGCAAACAAACCAAAAGTGAAATATAGCTCACACACGCTCTAAAGTGTGTGATCTCCTGACACACAGGTCTACACACTGCGCTTTATGGGAGAGGGTTTTGTTCTTTTTGTAAAAGTCAGGTATTATTTTGCATTGAGGGTTTGTTTTGTACTTGGAGAACTAATGGTGTGCAATGATTCATGCAGACTGACAGAAGAGAGACAAAGAGCCTCAAAGAAACAGTTCGATATGAATAGAAGCAGAACTAAAACGTTAACATCAACGTGTGCGCAGATTTAAGGGGTTAATATTTAACATTTCTGCACGGAAATGTGTCAAATCTACTATAAATATGTGATATATTCAGAGGAGCTCTTCCAATAACCCAAAGGTTTCAGATAACATCATTTTGATCAAATCAAGGTAAAAATATAAAAATTATATTTGATTGAATTTCTTTTCAAGTATTTTTGATAAACTTAAGAAGTCTCAGGGATGTAAATAAATCCAAGACAAATGTGTAATTCATGAAAGAAAACACAAACACTTTGAAATATTGATTAGTTATTATTAATAATTGAAGAAAATAAGAACATCATCATCAAGAATCATCAGATGATTAAAAACCAATTAAAGGTCCCATGTCCTGCTTCTCTGGTTCTGACCCGTCCCCTTGTGTTCTGTAGCTTCTGCATGTAAACCAGGGGTCTCAAACTCAAGGCCCGGGGGCCAAATCCGGCCCGCAACTTCATTTTCTGTGGCCCCGCAAGAGCTTGCAAAGAATATAATACGTTTATTATACGGTTACATGAGGCTTTACAGAAGCAGGTTGCCCATAAACTACATGTCCCACAATGCATCTCGTTTTGTGGCATGCTCACTGAAGAGACTTGCAATTATTTGCCCTGGACTTCTGCTTTCAGACGTAGTTAATTACTAAGTTATTATCCTATCCGATAATAATCCAATTCAGAGGCAATAATGTAATATAATACATTATTTGATATATATATTATATAGTTACAACCGGCCCTTTGAGTGCAACCTTTATGCGAATGTGGCCCGCCATGAAATTGAGTTTGACACCCCTGATGTGAACGGTCTGCAGAGTCACAATCCCTCAAAGTGCACCCTGTAGCGAGTCAAACTCTAACACAGAGAAGACCTGTCTGTGCTGCCCCAGAACGCCTCGTTGGACATTTCTCTTTTCCATTGTTTGCTTCTTTGGTTCTGTGACGTGTGAAAACCCAGATCAACAACAAAGGACCGGGTTGGCCCAAATGGACCAATCCTTGGAGCCCCTCACACACCAGGACCCCTTGGCTAACTAACAGGGAGTCCCATTGACTTGCATAGAGCTCCCTGAACGCTGGTAATAGACGAGTTGGGATGGCAGAGGAATGCTCTCCGCAGACCCATTCTCACAGCGTTACAAACCTTTTTCTCAATATCAAGCCACACTTATTGTTTTTACTTCGGCTGTGAGTGTTTGTGTGCTCAGGATGAGTTTCGCTTGTTCTCCTGTATCGCCGACCTGGAAGCCTGTCCGCTCCTCGCATCGTCCCGACCAATCAGAGCACACTGGGCTAAAGCTGAAGGAAGTAGGAGACAAGAGTTAAACTCTAGGTTTGAGTAATATATATATATTTTAATAGTCTAATGACGGGACCTCATTCATTTGAAATAGCCTAAAAATCACAATATTAATCTACATACTTTTAAATGTTATTCTATATATAGTATTCCTATGAATTGTTTTTTGAAGCTCAATAAGAAGCATCTTTTTTGCCTGGAATTTGTCTGGGACATTGAAATCGTTGGCCATGACAGGGGGGGGGGGCAGGAGCTCCAACAAGCCGTGTAGGACAGAGAGTGAATATGAATGACATGGACCTTTAAAGGTAGAGGTCATGTTACTTTTGGACATTACTGTAGTCTTTACATTTATTAACACCGGTTCAGCAACTCAAAATACACATAATGTTTAATGAAAACAATGTGTTACTTAATGAACCAAAACATAGCAGCTTTAAGTCATTTTTCTTTCTTTTGTCTCCTTCATTTGCAGCGGTACTGATTGTATCTGTACACCATGAGTGTTATCTCCTTGTCACGGAGGAGACGTGATTTCAGCGCCTCACTTATCTGCTGCTGATAAACTGCAGTTTGCTGTTTCCACACAAAAGGCTCCTCGTGCCCAATCAAATGACTCCTCCCGCAGCAGGATCAAGACCAAGTATTCTCATCGCTCCAGCATCGCAACTCTGTCGAACCACCAGCTTATTTTACGCAGAGATCTCGTTTTGAAATCTAAAAACATGTTATCATTTGGAAAATCTCTGGATAAAATATGTGAACCTGCCACTCTAACTTTCACAACTAAACAAACCCCTCTTTACGGATGAATGTGCTTTGAGAAGAAGTAATGCAAGTCTAAACATCATCACAAATCACAACACAGTGTTGTAACGGTCACATTTCAGTGTGTCTTTGATGCAGGTGTCTTTTCAGATATCATGTAAAAAGTGTCCTGATGTTGGAGCTACAAAGAAGGTCATATCTTTGAGACATTAACACATTGATGACCATTAATGCAAATATACACAATACACCATGTGTTAACATAAAAAAATGGCTAAAGAAATTGTTTTTTTGTGGGATGTTCCTGTATTCATTTTGTATCTTGTGTGTTTTGTGTCATTTGTGTGGTTTCTGTAGAATAAAGTACATTTGTGACCTTTCTATTTCCTTGGGTCATTTTTTGGGGAAAGAATCCTTTAAAGTAAATGCCCTTTGTAGTTAACAAAGACTGGTGTCCTACTAGCTCTGCAGTGCGTGTGTGTCTGTGTGTGTGTGTGTGTGTGTGTGTCTTTGGTGCAGTGCTAACATGCTAACTCCGTAAATAGCTCTTTCCCCGGGGACATGCTATCATGCTATCAATAGAGGTTAGCACCCGAGGCTATTGCTATCATGCTAACGAGCTATCTGTCTGTTAGCGTTAGCGCTGCTGTCCCGATGGAAGCCGGACAGATGCTCCCTGCCGGGAATATGTATTTATGTTCAGGTCAACAACATCAACATGGTCCAGATGTGATCATCCTTTAGGAGGAAGCAGTGAAGTGATCCCTGAGTTATATGTGTTTCTACTTTCTACATGTTCTTGTTGCGATGGGATTTCTACAACCCAGGAGAAAAGGTTTTGATGTCCTATCATAAAAAATAACGAAAAATCATCAACTTGTGTTAAATAAAGACACAACATATTGATCCAAAGTATTTCTTAATGTAAAAGCATGAATATTCCTTAGCGCTACAAACCTTTTTTGAACAAAGTCCATTTTTCTTGTTTCTGAGAAGTGCTAACTTTTCTGAGCAGCGAATTAAAAATGACCATAACTCAAAAATATGCAAGTAACTAAATCAGGGTATCTGCAGGAATCCTTAAGTCACATGGAAGACCTTTGAAGACCTTTTTTAAGACCCTTCCCATACATTTTAAGACCTCATCTCCACTTGGAGTTCTAACCGGTTACCTTGGCGACACACTTCACCTCACATTGACTATATACAGTATTGATTGTCCTTCCTTCTTATCTTCCAACCATTTGGACGCAGACTTGCATTTCCCCATAACGATGCTGTTTAACAACCGGCGTAAACGGACCTTCGCGCTATCAAGCAGTGAGCGTGCGATGTCCTGTTCAGACGACGTCAAACCCAACGGGATGCCATCAATAAACTACACAGAATCACACTACACACCTACGCCATGATTACATTCAGGCAGACTGTAGAATACAACCTCTTTGGACCATTTATATACTTATTGAAAACAAGCTACAAAATGTAACACCTTGGAAAATGCCGTTTAATACTTTTTAATAGCCTTCATTTTCGCTAAATTGATTTATCAACTTTGAATACTTTTTAAGACCCCTGGAAAGTCATTTTGTCCAAGTTTCTACATTTAGGAATCTTTTGGACCAATATGTTTTGTGTTTATTCAGTAACTATTGAAGACAAAACACTTACAGCACTATTTCAATACTTAAGACACAGTAGAAACACATGGGATTGATTACAGCAGTGCTTCTCAAAGTGTGGTCCGCGGACCCCTGGTGGTCCGTGAGTGCCCCCTAGTGGTCCGTGAGTATATTGGTAAAATTTCACATTTGAAATACATTAATTAATTAAAGTTTTTCGCACTCTCGCGGGAATATCTCCGCAATGGAGCGAGCTTAAGTTTCACGTTTGATTGCATGATATAGCCCAGATAAACACCTTCATCACACATGTAGCCACTTGTTTGTACCATTTTCAGGCGATTTGTAAAAAACGATGTGTTTTTGGATATTTGTGGAGTTAGGTGGTCCTCGAGTGTTTTTTTATTGGTTAAATGGTCCTTGGTATGAAAAAGTTTGAGAAACACTGGATTACAGGAACATCACTCAGAGATCACTTCACTGCTTCCTCCTAAAGGATGATCACATCTGGACCATGTTGATGTTGTTGACCTGAACATAAGTACATATTGCCAGAAGGCTCACAGCAGCTGTGGACGACTCACAGTATCATAAACATACATTAAGCCGCCATCAACATCATTGTATTTACTTTACATGAATGTCTCTAACACAGCACTGCTGTAAGAATAAGATAATGCCCAGATCTACAACAATCTGCTAACCGATGGATAGTCAAGACTTGTATTCATCTGTTATTTAGTTAATATCACCCACAGACAAAGCGGTATAGATACAGAAGTGAAACTTTCACAGCAATATCAAATATCTATCAGGGATGACATGCATAGCCTCATTAGCATTGTAGCGCTGGTCGTCACGGTGCAGTCCAGCCAGTTTCATTGTAGTTGAGAAAATGTGGGCTAAATCTGAAGGAAGTAGGAGACGAGAGTTAAACTCTAGGTTTGAGTAATATATTTCTATATATTTTAATAGTCTAATGACGGGACCTCATTCATTTGAAATAGCCCAAATATCACAATATTAATCTACATACTATTAAAGGTTATTCTATATATAGTATTCCTATGAATTGTTTTTTGAAGCTCAATAAGAAGCCTGGAATTTGTCTGGGACATTGAAATCGTTGGCCATGACCATTTTGGAAAACACAGTATTTCGTCTACAGTTTTCCTGTCATCCCTAGATCTATATTTATCTTGGCCCGGACAAGAACAACTTTCAGAACAACACCCCCCCCCCCCCCTCCGGCTCGGCTTCATCAATTAAAGTCACAGAGGAGAGAAGTTGACGTGGAGACACTGGTCTGACCTCGTCCTCGCTCGGCGTCAGACATCTCGCTCCTCGCCTCCTCGGGCCTCCGTACCGAGCTTTATTTAAACACAGCCCAGAGACGGCAACCAGCACCAGGGGCCCCACAGCTGAGACCCCCCCCCCCTCCCCCTCCCAACCCCAAAACAGAGAGCCTCGTCCTGATGACATCCGTCTATCCAACCGCAGATCTGTGTCTCTGTGAAAACTAATAATCACAGTATTCAGCTGAAGGGTTATCGGCAGGTAACCGTGGAGACGTGTTTTATCCTGGTTAGCTCACCATCATTCCTCCCCCCAAACTTACACACACACACACACTTTTTGAGCTAGCTCTGGTGAGGAGACGGCCCGGAGACAAACATCAGATCACTGTTTCACTGCCGTCATGCTGCATTCACGTCACACGTTACCCCAGAATGACATCCACCAGCTCCAACACACTGATACGGACTTCATATTGTTTCAGTGACTTTCACTGAGCGCCGTGCTGACACTAAAAGCAGCCAGATACAGAAAGGTCCTAAGGTCAGAGACTGTGGACACTGAGTATGTCTACGTTCACACTAAACGGTTACAGAGAAATAAGTCCTTAGACCTTAACATTTGTAAGGATTTCATCACTTCCTGTCCCCTCGTCTGGATGTCAATGGTTCTCTGAATGTGTTTTTTGGTTGTTAGGCTGAAATAAGTTCTGTGCTTAACACAAGCTGAAGAGATTTTAATTCTACGACAGAACATAGTAAATACCCCACTGGTGAAGTGTCTAAATGAGACAGCATTCAAAGAAGTAGAAACAGTGACAATCAGTAAATGGAATTAATAAGATGTTTATGAACTGCTCAATGGAACGTTTCTGTCCCGAGGGAAGAAGCGGGTGTTCTTGGTGCCTAAACACTGATCCAAATTAATTACCTCATCAAAACAAGTCCACAGGATCAACTGTGCTGCACACCAGGCTGTATCTGCTCACACCAGATCTGTTCAGGAAGAAGAACTGAAGTGTGTGTTCTCCTGTGAGCGGGTCTGAGGCGCGGACACCGAGCTCAAACTAACGAGGGTTCCACCCGTCAGCGAGCACCGGCTCAACCTCAGGCTCTAATTAATGTGTTTAGTAGCAATGCTGAATAATAGATTAAATGGCTGCTGCCTTCCTCAGGGTGACGTACCATCACACACACACACACACACACACACACACACACACACACACACACACACACACACACACACACACACACACACACACACACACACACACACACACACACACACACACACACACACACACACACACACACACACACACACACACACACACACACACACACACACACACACACACACACACACACACAGTGCTCAAAAAACATTTTGGCAACTGCTGCCTCCGAGGCATCAATGCAATAATCTCCTGCTGACACACACACACACACACACACACACACACACACACACACACACACACACACACACATACAGACACACATACAGACACACACACACACACACACGCACACACACACACACACACACGCACACGCACACACACACACACACATACACACACACACACACACACACACACACACACACATATACAGATACATACACACTTACAGATAGACAGACACACACACACACACACACACACACACACACACACACACACACACACACACACACACACACACACACACACACACACACACACACACACACACACACACACACACACACACACACACACACACACACACACACACACACACACACACACACACACACACACACACACACTGGAGGCTAACCACTAGTGTTTCCCCTGTGAACAGTTGCAGGTTTAAATCCCATCTGTTGGCTCAGAGCGAGTCTCTGCTGCCTCCGTGTCTACATTTACATTTTACTAGTCCACAGAGTTTTACCCACAATGCACTCCAAAGGCCACACAGCTCATGTAACCCTTTTTTCCAAACTAATGCAATCATAGACTTCACATCAACAGTAGAAAGACACAGAAGTGAAGGAAGATATCCTGGATACGGGAGCGGCCATCTTGAGATTCGGACACCAGCTAGCTGCTATGTTAGCACTACAGTAGCTGTTGCTAATAATATCTCTTATACATTAAGGATCAAACTGAGACATGTAACTGTTCACATAATGTATGAACCAAAGAATCTACTCATATGTACATGTACCACAGGCAATAAGACTGCTAAACAACTGAACTGTTGAAACAACATCCACAATATTCATCTGGCTGCTACTTAAAAAATATGTATCTATTTACCTAATATATCATATTTCAATATATGGACTCTTATTACACTATTTCACTTTTTTAAACTATTTTTCTTTTTGTATTTACAATTTAATATTTACTTGCACTATATTTCTCTGTTTATCTGTGTTTTGTGTTGCACTGCCTGACACAAGATTTTCATCGACATAATAACTACACTGTAGCTATGTCCGTATGACAAATAAAGAACCTTGAACCTTGAACATATATTAAGACATACTTTAATAATCCTCAAAGGGGAAATTCTATTTTCACTCTGTTGTTATTGACACTACACACAAAGGCCAGAAATACACACATGCCTTAGTGGAGAGGTGTCAGAGCGAAAGGCTTGAACCACTGGTCTGGCGCCATGCAGCAGAAGGGGTTCGGTGCCTTGCTGAAGGACAGCTTGGCAGTGCAGAGGAAGCAAACTGGAAAACACTCCACACTTTCGGTCCAATCAAAAATGCAATCAAGCCAGTGGGATTTTGGATTAGAAAATAATCTCTTGGTCAAACAAACGTTTATGATAGTTACACGTTAAGTTGAGCAGGATCATCTCCACATATTATGTTTTCGGCTTTAAAGGAAGGAAGTACAGCACGGTCACATGACCTCACGTCAAAGTCCTCACAGGATTCACACAGCACTGCTGCTTGAATCCAATGATTACATGAAGCCTTTTATTTCCTCATTGGACTGATAATAAAGGAAGCTAACCGTATCTCTTCTTCTCGTGTGTTATCTCCCTGAGTTTCCTGGCTGTGACTCCGTCATGTCTAACAAGGAACTACAGTTTAAGATTATTAATTAAAGATAATCCCTTTTCTCCTCGCGTCGTAACACCAGCTCCCCCTTTCTCTGCACACTGTGCAGGCGCTCCATGCAGCTGCACTCTATCCTCATTTCACATTTGAGGCATTCAACGGAGCGTGAAACTACAAGTGAGTCCTCAAGGGCAACATGTCACAGCTCTCTCCCTTTGCAGTGAGTCCTCAAGAGCAACATGTCACAGCTCTCTCGCTTTGCAGTGAGTCCTCAAGGGCAACATGTCACAGCTCTCTCCCTTTGCAGTGAGTCCTCAAGGGCAACATGTCACAGCTCTCTCCCTTTGCAGTGAGTCCTCAAGGGCAACATGTCACAGCTCTCTCCCTTTGCAGTGAGTCCTCAAGGGCAACATGTCACAGCTCTCTCCCTTTGCAGTGAGTCCTCAAGGGCAACATGTCACAGCTCTCTCCCTTTGCAGTGAGTCCTCAAGGGCAACATGTCACAGCTCTCTCCCTTTGCAGTGAGTCCTCAAGAGCAACATGTCACAGCTCTCTCGCTTTGCAGTGAGTCCTTAAGGGCAACATGTCACAGCTCTCTCCCTTTGCAGTGAGTCCTCAAGGGCAACATGTCACAGCTCTCTCCCTTTGCAGTGAGTCCTTAAGGGCAACATGTCACAGCTCTCTCCCTTTGCAGTGAGTCCTCAAGAGCAACATGTCACAGCTCTCTCCCTTTGCAGTGAGTCCTCAAGGGCAACATGTCACAGCTCTCTCCCTTTGCAGTGAGTCCTCAAGGGCAACATGTCACAGCTCTCTCCCTTTGCAGTGAGTCCTCAAGAGCAACATGTCACAGCTCTCTCCCTTTGCAGTGAGTCCTCAAGGGCAACATGTCACAGCTCTCTCCCTTTGCAGTGAGTCCTCAAGAGCAACATGTCACAGCTCTCTCCCTTTGCAGTGAGTCCTCAAGAGCAACATGTCACAGCTCTCTCCCTTTGCAGTGAGTCCTCAAGGGCAACATGTCACAGCTCTCTCCCTTTGCAGTGAGTCCTTAAGGGCAACATGTCACAGCTATCTCCCTTTGCAGTGAGTCCTCAAGGGCAACATGTCACAGCTCTCTCCCTTTGCAGTGAGTCCTCAAGAGCAACATGTCACAGCTCTCTCCCTTTGCAGTGAGTCCTCAAGGGCAACATGTCACAGCTCTCTCCCTTTGCAGTGAGTCCTCAAGAGCAACATGTCACAGCTCTCTCCCTTTGCAGTGAGTCCTCAAGGGCAACATGTCACAGCTCTCTCCCTTTGCAGTGAGTCCTCAAGGGCAACATGTCACAGCTCTCTCCCTTTGCAGTGAGTCCTCAAGAGCAACATGTCACAACTCTCTCCCTTTGCAGTGAGTCCTCAAGAGCAACATGTCACAGCTCTCTCCCTTTGCAGTGAGTCCTTAAGGGCAACATGTCACAACTCTCTCCCTTTGCAGTGAGTCCTCAAGAGCAACATGTCACAGCTCTCTCCCTTTGCAGTGAGTCCTCAAGGGCAACATGTCACAGCTCTCTCCCTTTGCAGTGAGTGCTCAAGGGCAACATGTCACAGCTCTCTCCCTTTGCAGTGAGTCCTCAAGAGCAACATGTCACAGCTCTCTCCCTTTGCAGTGAGTCCTCAAGAGCAACATGTCACAGCTCTCTCCCTTTGCAGTGAGTCCTCAAGAGCAACATGTCACAGCTCTCTCCCTTTGCAGTGAGTCCTCAAGGGCAACATGTCACAGCTCTCTCCCTTTGCAGTGAGTCCTTAAGGGCAACATGTCACAGCTCTCTCCCTTTGCAGTGAGTCCTCAAGGGCAACATGGCACAGCTCTCTCCCTTTGCAGTGAGTCCTTAAGGGCAACATGTCACAGCTCTCTCCCTTTGCAGTGAGTCCTCAAGAGCAACATGTCACAGCTCTCTCCCTTTGCAGTGAGTCCTCAAGGGCAACATGTCACAGCTCTCTCCCTTTGCAGTGAGTCCTCAAGAGCAACATGTCACAGCTCTCTCCCTTTGCAGTGAGTCCTCAAGAGCAACATGTCACAGCTCTCTCCCTTTGCAGTGAGTCCTCAAGGGCAACATGTCACAGCTCTCTCCCTTTGCAGTGAGTCCTCAAGGGCAACATGTCACAGCTCTCTCCCTTTGCAGTGAGTCCTCAAGAGCAACATGTCACAGCTCTCTCCCTTTGCAGTGAGTCCTCAAGAGCAACATGTCACAGCTCTCTCCCTTTGCAGTGAGTCCTCAAGAGCAACATGGCACAGCTCTCTCCCTTTGCAGTGAGTCCTTAAGGGCAACATGTCACAGCTCTCTCCCTTTGCAGTGAGTCCTTAAGGGCAACATGTCACAGCTCTCTCCCTTTGCAGTGAGTCCTCAAGGGCAACATGTCACATCCCTCTCCCTTTGCAGTGAGTCCTTAAGGGCAACATGTCACAGCTCTCTCCCTTTGCAGTGAGTCCTCAAGGGCAACATGTCACAGCTCTCTCCCTTTGCAGTGAGTCCTCAAGGGCAACATGTCACAGCTCTCTCCCTTTGCAGTGAGTCCTTAAGGGCAACATGTCACAGCTCTCTCCCTTTGCAGTGAGTCCTCAAGGGCAACATGTCACAGCTCTCTCCCTTTGCAGTGAGTCCTTAAGGGCAACATGTCACAGCTCTCTCCCTTTGCAGTGAGTCCTTAAGGGCAACATGTCACAGCTCTCTCCCTTTGCAGTGAGTCCTCAAGGGCAACATGTCACATCCCTCTCCCTTTGCAGTGAGTCCTTAAGGGCAACATGTCACAGCTCTCTCCCTTTGCAGTGAGTCCTCAAGGACAACATGTCACAGCTCTCTCCCTTTGCAGTGAGTCCTCAAGAGCAACATGTCACAGCTCTCTCCCTTTGCAGTGAGTCCTCAAGGGCAACATGTCACAGCTCTCTCCCTTTGCAGTGAGTCCTCAAGGGCAACATGTCACAGCTCTCTCCCTTTGCAGTGAGTCCTCAAGGGCAACATGTCACATCCCTCTCCCTTTGCAGTGAGTCCTTAAGGGCAACATGTCACAGCTCTCTCCCTTTGCAGTGAGTCCTCAAGGACAACATGTCACAGCTCTCTCCCTTTGCAGTGAGTCCTCAAGAGCAACATGTCACAGCTCTCTCCCTTTGCAGTGAGTCCTCAAGGGCAACATGTCACAGCTCTCTCCCTTTGCAGTGAGTCCTTAAGAGCAACATGTCACAGCTCTCTCCCTTTGCAGTGAGTCCTTAAGGGCAACATGTCACAGCTCTCTCCCTTTGCAGTGAGTCCTCAAGAGCAACATGTCACAGCTCTCTCCCTTTGCAGTGAGTCCTCAAGAGCAACATGTCACAGCTCTCTCCCTTTGCAGTGAGTCCTCAAGGGCAACATGTCACAGCTCTCTCCCTTTGCAGTGAGTCCTTAAGGGCAACATATCACAGCTCTCTCCCTTTGCAGTGAGTCCTTAAGGGCAACATATCACAGCTCTCTCCCTTTGCAGTGAGTCCTTAAGGGCAACATGTCACAGCTCTCTCCCTTTGCAGTGAGTCCTCAAGGACAACATGTCACAGCTCTCTCCCTTTGCAGTGAGTCCTCAAGAGCAACATGTCACAGCTCTCTCCCTTTGCAGTGAGTCCTCAAGGGCAACATGTCACAGCTCTCTCCCTTTGCAGTGAGTCCTCAAGGGCAACATGTCACAGCTCTCTCCCTTTGCAGTGAGTCCTCAAGGACAACATATCACAGCTCTCTCCCTTTGCAGTGAGTCCTCAAGGACAACATGTCACAGCTCTCTCCCTTTGCAGTGAGTCCTCAAGAGCAACATGTCACAGCTCTCTCCCTTTGCAGTGAGTCCTCAAGAGCAACATGTCACAGCTCTCTCCCTTTGCAGTGAGTCCTCAAGGACAACATGTCACAGCTCTCTCCCTTTGCAGTGAGTCCTCAAGGACAACATGTCACAGCTCTCTCCCTTTGCAGCGGCTTCCTAAATGCTCCCATTGTTATGCATTCTTTATTTTCTACACCAATAAGCAATAAAAACAACAATAAAGCACAGTCTGTGCTCCTGATAAGGAAGTCCTGGCAGAGAAGCACCGTTTCATTTCCCTCCATCTCCCCCTCCTCCTCCTCTTCCTCCTCCCCCTCCTCCTCCTCTTCCTCCTCCTATTCATCCCCCTCCTCCTCTTCCCCCCTCCTCCTCCTCCTCCTCCCCCCTCCTCCTCCTCCTATTCCTCCTCCTCCTCCTCCGTCTCCCCCTCCTCCGTCTCCCTCTCCTCCTCCTCCCACTCCCCCTCCTCCTCTTCCCCCGTCTCCCATCTTCTCCTCCTCCTCCTCGTCTTCCCCCTCCTCCTCGTCTTCCCCCTCCTCCTCTTCCTCCTCCTCCTCCTCCTCCTCCCCCGTCTCCCATCTTCTCCTCCTCCTCCTCCCCCGTCTCCCATCATCTCCTCCTCCTCCCCCATCTCCCATCATCTCCTCCTCCTCCCCCTCCTCCTCCTCCCCCGTCTCCCATCTTCTCCTCCTCCTCCTCCTCCTCCTCCTCCTCTTCTCCTCCTCCTCCCCCTCCTCCTCCTCCTCTTCTCCTGCTCCTCCTCCTCCTCCTCCTCCCCCGTCTCCCATCATCTCCTCCTCCTCCTCCTCCCCCGTCTCCCATATTCTCCTCTTCCTCCTCCCCCTCCTCCTCCTCCTCCTCCTCTTCTCCTGCTCCTCTTCCTCCTCCTCCTCCTCCTCCTCCTCCTCTGGGAGGGCGGTGAGTTCAAATGTTAGTTAGCTGCGCCTCAGAGTTTATAATTAAAGTGCAAACTTAAAAAGGTTGAAGATACAGACGGGGATGAAATTATATTTTTTATTTTGAACGCTCGTCTGCGGCTGTTTTTCTCTCCCTGTATTCACAGCCGAGGTGGAAAGTAAAGGCACATGTACTCTTAAGTAGACATGTTTGTACTTGACCTAAGTATTTCTATTTAAAGCTACTTTACTTCTACTCCACTACAATTGAGAGGCCAATCTCGTTCTTTGTGCTCCACTAAATGTATTTTAACACCCATAAACGCATATATTCTGATATTGTATTTTGCAGTTCAGTACGGACATACACAGAGCCTGTGCTCCACAAACTATAATACCAACATGAACTTACATGTATAAAAGCAGGATAATAACATATTCATATCAAAAGATCCGGATGGACAAGTAAACGGACTGATGAGGCAAAGCAAAGATGCATCACATGTTGCATCCAACCCACAGTGAGGTCGAATGAGGACTTCTCCCTCTGTGAACACGTGTTTGACAGCTTTGTGTGATGGTGCAGTTCTTCAGGTGAACACTGATTGAGCGAACCTGCAGACGGATTCCCTTACCTTAACACAAAGTAGAGAAACTTTCATTTCTGTGCTCTCAGGACTTTCCCTGTGTATCAGTACTCTCTGCTGACGGATGGATTTTTCTGCCGCTCAGCTCAAAACCCATTTACTTGAGAGGTTTTAAAAAGAGCAATATTTCCTCTTGAAATGGTTCCGTCCTGGATGTTCAATGTGCAGCTGGATGTGAGTTCACGAAGCCATGGCACAGTTTACACGAGTTCATACGCTGCATTCAAACCCTGCTCTATTAGACGGAGACGCTCTCTTGATTCATTCCTCTCTATTCAGACCTCCATCCATCCTGATCTGCTGGCAGCGGTTGTACGGCGACGTGTTGCCAAAGTGCCCGACTCCATTTGGGTTCCTTCATAACAGGATGTGTTTATTGTTGCAGCGACACATTCATTACCGTCCAGCTCTCCCTCTGCTCTGCTGGTGTACGCTCTTCTTAATTTGCACAGCGTTATGCTGTCTGGGCCATCCGACACACTTTAAGGGTGAAGCTCAGACTAACACAGAAGGAGAAACAACATTACTAGAGATCAGAGACACACACTCCTTGAAAGTGACTCCTAAACAGACACAAAACTGCTTCTGGGATTACGGTGCTGTTTATCAACATTGCAGGGAATTAATTAATCTCACTTCTGAAATGTGCAGAAGGCAAATACATAACATTAGCTGTTTGCTGTTTTGATATACTTTATTAATCCCTGTGGGGAAATTGTTTCTCTGCATTTGACACATCCTGTGTTAGGAGAAGTGTGCTGCCATTTTGAACGGCGCCCGGGGAGCAGTGTAGGGAACGGTGCCTTGCTCAGGGACACCTCGGTAGCACTTGGTCTTGCGGGACTTGAACTGGTGACCTTCCAGTTGCCAAGCCAAGTCCCTATGGACTTCGCCACCTTTGGCTGTTGGCTGTTGGCTGTTGGCTGTTGGCTGGTTAGCTGTTAGCTGTTGGCTGGTTAGCTGTTGGCTGTTGGCTGGTTAGCTGTTGGCTGGTTAGCTGTTGGCTGATTAGCTGTTGGCTGGTTAGCTGTTGGCTGGTTAGCTGTTGGCTGGTTAGCTGTTGGCTGGTTAGCTGTTAGCTGGTTGGCTGTTGGCTGGTTAGCTGTGGGCTGTTGTTAGCTGTTGGCTGTTGGCTGGTTAGCTGTTGGCTGGTTAGCTGTTAGCTGTTGGCTGGTTAGCTGTTGGCTGGTTAGCTGTTGGCTGGTTAGCTGTTGGCTGGTTAGCTGTTGGCTGGTTAGCTGTTAGCTGGTTGGCTGTTGGCTGGTTAGCTGTTGGCTGGTTAGCTGTTAGCTGTTGGCTGGTTAGCTGTTGGCTGGTTAGCTGTTGGCTGTTGTTAGCTGTTGGCTGTTGTTAGCTGTTGGCTGTTGGCTGGTTAGCTGTTGGCTGTTGGCTGTTGGCAGCACAGTGCTACTGGGCTAAAGATGTTAAAGAAGAAGCTGCTTGGTGAGAATTATAGTTGAGATTCAACAGTATGATAGGCAGGGCCGTCCCTGGCCAACATGAGGCCCCACGCAAAGTTATATGATGAGGCCCTCTGTTTTGCGAGCGTCAACGGGGGGGGGGGGGCTCAGTTGAGGCACCCTCCACAAGGTGAGGCCCCACGCAGTCTGCATGATCGGCCTGTAGGGAGGGACGGCCCTGATGCTAGCTGACGTTAGCCTCAAGAACTAGAATATTTTCTGTCAGCTGCTCCGGGTTCTCGCTCTCATTGACTATCGTGGTCTGGCCCTGAAAGGACATCTAGCATCTAGATCTTAAGTAGTGGAATTTAGAGCCTGTGCAAAGAGTAAACAGTTGTTGTGGTTTCAAGCTGGATGTGTGAAACCCTCACACCTCATTTGAGTTACCCTTTGAATGCCACTAGTGATACATCTGGTATCAATTAGCATAACATTCTATAATGAGTTCAAAATGTGGAAGAGAAGACGTGATCAGTGTCTGTTTTTAAAGTTGAACACTTTGAGGTTATCTCCATGTTTACCACTTAGAGAGAGGAGAGTCATTCTTCCTGTGACCACTGTCTCTCTCTCTGAATAACGTGTCTGTGTCTGAACTGAGCTCAAAGTCTTCCCAGGCACAGGACATCTCCTGGACTTTAAATGAAACAGCCCGCTGCTTAATAAGCATAAATATATTAACAGCGTGTTTGCAGTGTCTGCAGAATATAAGCAGGAGTCAAAGGAGCCACAGAGAGAGGCAATATCAAAAGCATGAAATATATGCAAATGAGAATTAGCTAGCGAACAAATGTGAAGACGTAAGCAAAGAGGAACGGGTAATACATTGGAGAATATGAAGAAGAAAGACTTGAAAAGAGTCCAGACGGAGACTCAGACGTCCTCAGAGTTCAACGGCACAAACAGGTTCGTCACCGTCTGTCCTCCTGATGAAGATGAGACAGAAGGCTGGCTCTGCATTATATGTGTGTGTGTGTGTGTGTGTGTGTGTGTGTGTCATTATATATAATGACGATGACTGTGTGACAGAGAGCCTCTCCACTGCTGTTGTGTTTCGAGTGTCACTCAAAGTTTAGTCACTTCTGAACATTTCCAGAAACAAAGGAGGAATTATTTTTGGTCCGTTTGCCACTTTGATCCAGACTGAAATATCTCAACATCTATTTGATATATTGCCACGACATTTTGTACAAACATCATCCAATTTTTCTTCCAAACTAAACGCTAATTCTAACCAAATGTCCAGAAAACTGTAGAAATGAAACTTTATGAAATACCAAGTCATTCCCAAAACTGAAAACTTGATGGAAATAATGTTTCCACAGTCTCGCAGCTGAAATCCATTTTCATTTGTACAGTTATTTCCATTCATCACATAAATCTCAGGTTATTATATCTTGTTTTGAACCGAGACTCAGACGGGTGAAACAAATGTTTGGGAGCGTTTGGTAGTGAGGGTTAAAGATAATCACATATCTCCATTGTGTCTTGATCTAACTGTATTTTTAACTGTTTGCCAATAAACTTAATTTAATTGAAGTACCGGTCGTGTTTTCGAGATGAGTGCCGTTAAAATCGGAAGGAGGAGATCTGTCTTAAACTTCTTTTAAGTTATTTTATAAATAAGGGCAGCAGGAGCAAAAGTGAACAAGTTACATTCAGTTATATTAAGGGGCGTTCTGTTCAGGAAACATTATCACAATATGTTCAAACGTAATCTTGTGAAATGTCGAACTTCCATAAATCCAGTTTGTTGAAGATTCTTCACAGCAGATAAAGGAAGTGAATGAGAGTGGGAATCAGGAAGTGAATGAGAGTGGGAATCAGGAAGTGAATGAGAGTGGGAATCAGGAAGTGAATGAGAGTGGGAATCAGGAAGTGAATGAGAGTGGGAATCAGGAAGTGAATGAGAGTGGGAATCAGGAAGTGAATGAGAGTGGGAATCAGGAAGTGAATGAGAATGGGAATCAGGAAGTGAATGAGAGTGGGAATCAGGAAGTGAATGAGAGTGGGAATCAGGAAGTGAATGAGAGTGGGAATCAGGAAGTGAATGAGAATGGGAATCAGGAAGTGAATGAGAGTGGGAATCAGGAAGTGAATGAGAGTGGGAATCAGGAAGTGAATGAGAGTGGGAATCAGGAAGTAAATGAGAGTGGGAATCAGGAAGTGAATGAGAGTGGGAATCAGGAAGTGAATGAGAGTGGGAATCAGGAAGTGAATGAGAGTGGGAATCAGGAAGTGAATGAGAGTGGGAATCAGGAAGTAAATGAGAGTGGGAATCAGGAAGTGAATGAGAGTGGGAATCAGGAAGTGAATGAGAGTGGGAATCAGGAAGTGAATGAGAGTGGGAATCAGGAAGTGAATGAGAGTGGGAATCAGGAAGTGAATGAGAGTGGGAATCAGGAAGTGAATGAGAGTGGGAATCAGGAAGTGAATGAGAGTGGGAATCAGGAAGTAAATGAGAGTGGGAATCAGGAAGTGAATGAGAGTGGGAATCAGGAAGTGAATGAGAGTGGGAATCAGGAAGTGAATGAGAGTGGGAATCAGGAAGTGAATGAGAGTGGGAATCAGGAAGTGAATGAGAGTGGGAATCAGGAAGTGAATGAGAGTGGGAATCAGGAAGTAAATGAGAGTGGGAATCAGGAAGTGAATGAGAGTGGGAATCAGGAAGTGAATGAGAGTGGGAATCAGGAAGTGAATGAGAGTGGGAATCAGGAAGTGTTTAACTTCCGAGAAAAGCATGCAAACAGTAATAAAGCAGTGTATGTTGCCATGGCATTGACTGTGTGCTATGGTATCAGGAACAGTGGCATTTCACAGATGTGCTGGTATCGTGGCATCCCTGAAGTTGGTGGAACAAATTCTCTAGGAAGTACTCAGATCAGGTTAAGTAGAAAAGATGAAGTCTTGCATATACATTTAAATTGAAAAAAGTACTTTATGCTCCGATTTCAGCCCTAAAATGAGCGATTCTGCTGTTTGCTGTTGGACCTGTCAGGGTGATTTGATGCGGTTAATGCTATAGTTTTTACTTTGGTAAAACTCAGGGCTATTCAACTTTTCGATAGCCCCGGGGGAGATGAGCTCCACTTCACCCTCCACTCGTGGGCTTTCATTTCATCGTCATTATTGTCTGGGCTGAGCTTTTTTTAAAAACAACAAGTATTTTTAGCAGCAGATATAACGAGGTTACATCACAGATATTTTTAGAGCTCAGTGGAAGTGCTTCCTTATTCGGCGGAGCAGTTGGATGACAGATGGAAATACGTGAAAGTGTAAATACCATCACAGATCACGACCTTGTGTTGGCTGATTACTGAACGTGTTCCTCTCTCTCTGCAGCAGCAGATGTGGAAGCAGCTGCAGCTTTCAATGTGAACATCGCAGTTCATTTCATTCATATGATCATTGTGAAGCTCCACGCCCACCGCCCCCTGCACAGATGTACGATACTGTATGTACTGTCAAATACTGTCTGTACTGTCTAATACTGTATGTACTGTATAATACTGTATGTACTGTCAAATACTGTCTGTACTGTCTAATACTGTCCGTACTGTCTAATACTGTATGTACTGTCAAATACTGTATGTACTGTATAATACTGTCTGTACTGTCTAATACTGTCCGTCCTGTCTAATACTGTATGTACTGTCAAATACTGTATGTACTGTATAATACTGTATGTACTGTATAATACTGTCTGTACTGTCTAATACTGTCTGTACTGTCAAATACTCTCCGTACTGTATAATACTGTCTGTACTGTATAATACTGTCTGTACTGTCTAATACTGTCTGTACTGTCTGTACTGTCTAATACTGTCTGTACTGTCTAATACTGTATGTACTGTCAAATACTGTATGTAGTGTACTGTATAATACTGTCTGTACTGTCAAATACTGTCCGTACTGTATAATACTCTCCGTACTGTCAAATACTGTATGTACTGTCAAATACTGTATGTACTGTATAATACTGTATGTACTGTATAATACTGTCTGTACTGTCAAATACTGTATGTACTGTCAAATACTGTATGTACTGTATAATACTGTATGTACTGTATAATACTGTCTGTACTGTCAAATACTGTCTGTACTGTATAACACTGTCTGTACTGTATAATACTGTCTGTACTGTCAAATACTGTATGTACTGTCAAATACTGTATATACTGTATAATACTGTATGTACTGTATAATACTGTCTGTACTGTCAAATATTCTCCGTACTGTATAATACTGTCCGTACTGTATAATACTGTCCATACTGTATAATACTGTATGTAGTGTCTAATACTGTCTGTACTGTCAAATACTCTCCGTACTGTATAATACTGTCCGTACTGTATAATACTGTCTGTACTGTCAAATACTGTCTGTACTGTATAATACTGTCTGTACTGTCAAATACTCTCCGTACTGTATAATACTGTCCGTACTGTATAATACTGTCCGTACTGTATAATACTGTATGTAGTGTCTAATACTGTCTGTACTGTCAAATACTCTCCGTACTGTATAATACTGTCTGTACTGTCAAATACTGTCTGTACTGTATAATACTGTATGTACTGTCTAATACTGTCCGTACTGTCTAATACTGTCCGTACTGTCAAATACTGTCCGTACTGTATAATACTGTCTGTACTGTCAAATACTGTCTGTACTGTATAATACTGTATGTACTGTCTAATACTGTCCGTACTGTCTAATACTGTCCGTACTGTCAAATACTGTCCGTACTGTCAAATACTGTCCGTACTGTATAATACTGTCTGTCCTGTCTAATACTGTCCGTCCTGTCTAATACTGTATGTACTGTCAAATACTGTATGTACTGTATAATACTGTATGTACTGTATAATACTGTCTGTACTGTCAAATACTGTCTATACTGTATAATACTGTCTGTACTGTATAATACTGTCTGTACTGTCAAATACTGTATGTACTGTCAAATACTGTATATACTGTATAATACTGTATGTACTGTATAATACTGTCTGTACTGTCAAATACTGTCTGTACTGTATAATACTGTATGTACTGTCTAATACTGTCCGTACTGTCAAATACTGTCCGTACTGTCAAATACTGTCCGTACTGTATAATACTGTCTGTCCTGTCTAATACTGTCCGTCCTGTCTAATACTGTATGTACTGTCAAATACTGTATGTACTGTATAATACTGTATGTACTGTATAATACTGTCTGTACTGTCTAATACTGTCTGTACTGTCAAATACTGTCCGTACTGTCAAATACTGTCCGTACTGTATAATACTGTCTGTACTGTATAATACTGTCTGTACTGTCTAATACTGTCTGTACTGTCTAATACTGTATGTACTGTCAAATACTGTATGTAGTGTACTGTATAATACTGTCTGTACTGTCAAATACTGTCCGTACTGTATAATACTCTCCGTACTGTCAAATACTGTATGTACTGTCAAGTACTGTCAAATACTGTATGTACTGTCAAATACTGTATGTACTGTCAAATACTGTATGTACTGTATAATACTGTATGTACTGTCAAATACTGTATGTACTGTCAAATACTGTATGTACTGTATAATACTGTATGTACTGTATAATACTGTCTGTACTGTCAAATACTGTATGTACTGTATAATACTGTCTGTACTGTCAAATACTGTCTGTACTGTCAAATACTGTATGTACTGTATAATACTGTATGTACTGTCAAATACTGTCTGTACTGTATAATACTGTCTGTACTGTATAATACTGTCTGTACTGTCAAATACTGTATGTACTGTCAAATACTGTATGTACTGTATAATACTGTATGTACTGTATAATACTGTCTGTACTGTCAAATACTCTCCGTACTGCATAATACTGTCCGTACTGTATAATACTGTCCGTACTGTATAATACTGTATGTAGTGTCTAATACTGTCTGTACTGTCTAATACTGTCCGTACTGTATAATACTGTCCGTACTGTATAATACTGTCTGTAGTGTCTAATACTGTCTGTACTGTCAAATACTCTCCGTACTGTATAATACTGTCCGTACTGTATAATACTGTCTGTACTGTCAAATACTGTCTGTACTGTATAATACTGTATGTACTGTCTAATACTGTCCGTACTGTCTAATACTGTCCGTACTGTCAAATACTGTCCGTACTGTCAAATACTGTCCGTACTGTATAATACTGTCTGTCCTGTCTAATACTGTCCGTCCTGTCTAATACTGTATGTACTGTCAAATACTGTATGTACTGTATAATACTGTATGTACTGTATAATACTGTCTGTACTGTCTAATACTGTCTGTACTGTCAAATACTCTCCGTACTGTATAATACTGTCTGTACTGTCTAATACTGTATGTACTGTCAAATACTGTATGTAGTGTACTGTATAATACTGTCTGTACTGTCAAATACTGTCCGTACTGTCAAATACTGTATGTACTGTCAAATACTGTATGTACTGTCTAATACTGTATGTACTGTCAAATACTGTATGTACTGTATAATACTGTCTGTACTGTCAAATACTGTATGTACTGTATAATACTGTCTGTACTGTATAATACTGTATGTACTGTCTAATACTGTATGTACTGTCAAATACTGTATGTACTGTATAATACTGTCTGTACTGTATAATACTGTCTGTACTGTCAAATACTGTATGTACTGTCAAATACTGTATGTACTGTATAATACTGTCTGTACTGTCAAATACTGTCTGTACTGTATAATACTGTCTGTACTGTCAAATACTGTATGTACTGTATAATACTGTATGTACTGTATAATACTGTATGTACTGTATAATACTGTCTGTACTGTCAAATACTCTCCGTACTGTATAATACTGTCCGTACTGTATAATACTGTCCGTACTGTATAATACTGTATGTAGTGTCTAATACTGTCTGTACTGTCAAATACTCTCCGTACTGTATAATACTGTCCGTACTGTATAATACTGTCTGTACTGTCAAATACTCTCCGTACTGTATAATACTGTCCGTACTGTATAATACTGTCCGTACTGTATAATACTGTCTGTACTGTCAAATACTGTCTGTACTGTATAATACTGTCTGTACTGTCAAATACTGTCCGTACTGTATAATACTGTATGTAGTGTCTAATACTGTCTGTACTGTCAAATACTCTCCGTACTGTATAATACTGTCCGTACTGTATAATACTGTCCGTACTGTCAAATACTGTCTGTACTGTATAATACTGTATGTACTGTCTAATACTGTCCGTACTGTCTAATACTGTCCGTACTGTCAAATACTGTCCGTACTGTCAAATACTGTATGTACTGTATAATACTGTATGTACTGTATAATACTGTCTATATTGTAAAATGCTGTCAAGTTGCATATATTCATATATTTATTAAAGTATAAAGTTAATGCATGTACTTTATGTAACTTTTTACTCCAGTATATGTCAGAGGCAGATATACTGTGTAACTACACTACATTTATTTGTAGTAAAAAGTAAGTCTCAAGTCTTTGCACTCAAGTCCCGAGTCGTGTTCCCAACCAGACTGAGAAGTCTAGTCACAGTAAATACCGAGTCAACACAGACACATTCCACGTCCTTCACTTTTAGTCCAAAATAAATCATTAGCGTATTTGTTGGTTATGTGAAAGGAGAACTTTTCCCCACGTGGCCGTTGGTTTATTTCATCAAAAAGTCGTGCATGCACAATAACGTTAAGCCCGAGAGGTATAATACTTTCATGTCATTTCCCCTGTAGATGCCTTACATCTGTTGACAGGTTGATATATTGACCTAAAGGGCCTTCACACACCAGTCATGTGACAAACAGCAGGAACATATAGAATACTCGTCTGCATGTCCTTTGTCTCGAGAGCTTTTGTTGTTAAGTGTAAGAAGGACACATGTGCTTTTATCAATGTTTAAAGGAGTAATAAAGTGTGTCTTATTGGTTTAAACTCTGTGTTGTTTTTCATCTGTTTGGCACAACGATTGGTTGATGGCTTTATTCATGATGCAAAAGCTCAGAAATGTCCTCATAGCAAGTATTAACGTTTGGTGTGAAAGTATAACAAAAGCAACTATTTGGAAATATGTGTTGACATGCAAATTGATGCAGGAGAAAAAAAACATCTGCTGTGAGTAAAGGCCGTTATCAATTTGTTTTACGTTGTCAGATGGGGTTCATTGTACCTTAGGTGCTGTTTACACGAGAACGCAAACAGTTGTATCCGCTACTATCTATCTATCTATCTAATCTATCCGCTACTTTTCTCTCGCGTATAGCCCGTTCACACGAGGCCGTAACGGAAACGCGAAAACGGACCCCGCAAACGATAACGGGTCCCAAGGTGGATAGATCTGCAGACGGCTCTGTGTGTACGTCCTATACGATCATTTCCTGGTTACGATGACGCCATAGCCCCGCCTCTCCTGCTCACTGCTGTTGCATGGTCAGTAGGGGTGCAACAACTAATCGACTTAATCGATTAAAATCGACGACCAAATTAGTTGCCAACTAATTCGGTCGTCGATTCGTTGGTGACGTCATCACGTGTGTTTTACACGCCGTTAAGCTCCAAAGTTATCGGTCTTTTTATCGGTACTGGAGACATTTAAAAAATATATGTCATGTATTATTGCTACATAAGCATTATATTGCAGTCTTAGTGTCGCCAACTGGTTTCTAACATGCACAAAGACAAACAAATGCGTCTATGATGTATTTTCGATCTCTCTCCCCCGTCTGTGTGCGAGGGGGCGGGGCAGTTGACACACACGCAGCTGCTCCATGCAGCAACACACGGAGGAGATGGCGGAGAGAACTTGCTCCGAGGTGGTTAAACTTTACCCGTCTCGATGTGGACAATGCTCGTTGCTAAAAGTGCAATAAGAGTTTAACATGTGAGGGCGGTAACACGAGCAATTTGTCTAAACATTTAGCAAAAGTGCTCCACATTCAGACGGAGGAATGCACCGGGTTCCACTGTCTCTCTAGCAGCTCTGTAGCCCCATCCACGAGTAACGTTTCCACGTCAGGTGTTATGTATGCTAGCAGCAACACACGGAGTTAACTACATGATACAAACATGGGTTAATGATTAGAGGAAACTGAGTTATTTAGTTTGTTAAAGTTTCAGCTATTCTGTTTACAGTTCAGTCATCACATTATTTAATACCATTTGTTAAAACACTGTTGTTTCTTTTTATGTGAAATATTATGTATTTAATTAAAATTAAAAGCAATGTTAGTTTTGTTCAAAATGTGTTTAGTTAATTTAATAATATATGTATTTTTGAATCAAGTATTCATCTTTATTGTCTTCATTGTTAGTTTCCACATGCCTAAAACAACCTCAAGCTAAATCTAAAAGTTGATGGCTAAATCAGAGCGAGGAATTGTGCAAGGCATAATAGTCGATTAATCGTTTCATTAATCGATAGATTAATCGATTATCAAATGAGTCGTTTGTTGCAGCCCTAATGGTCAGTAGCTACTGTCAGTAGCTACTGACCATGCTACAGATGTTAGTGCACAATCTACAGCTCCTCTACCACAACCATCAGCAACAAGTGGACATGGAGAACTACATGAACTACAGCGCCACTTACAGGCGCGGCATATGTAGTACAGCGTCTCCAGCCCTTTCGAGCGGTCTCGTGTGAACGGAAGACTTTTTTGATATCGTATTCGGTTCGTTTGCGTTTCGAATGCGTTTGCATGTAAATGGGGTCTTAGACCTCGTCACCAGTGAGAAGGGTTCCTGATCAAAGTGTCTGTTCTATTAAAGTGTGAAAGTGGAAGCTGCAGCTCTAAGACACATATTTGCTTTTCCACCTCAAAGCACGTTGAAGAGATGCCGCCATGCTGCTCTGCTTCCACTGTCTCACAGGAGGCAGAGCACAGTCTGTTTTACATTTCACACAACAGACCGAGAGGGGTTCAAGAGAAGGAGAGAGAGAGGTTGGTACACGCTCAATGCAAAGGCTGTATATTCATATACAGAGTAGCTACAGTGTAGAGATGCAATGGAAATCTCAAGTCCTAGGCTCCTCCACAATGCAACCGAATATATATAAGCCTACAACCATAAAAATAGTGCAAGAAGAAACAGAGTATAATAAAATAGTGCAGGAGAAGTAAACTATATACATGACAAAAAGAATTACAATAAGCTAAATGTGGCACGTGGAGTTCAAGGGTATCACTTACAGTAAGCAAGTTTCCATCAGCTTGTTTTTATGCACATTTTCAACCGTTATGAATAAAACACGAGTGAAATCCTAGAAAAAAAGTATTGCAAAAAAGATGATGACCATAATTTGTTGTGTGGTTAAAGCGGGGACAGATTCAGTGAACACATGATGACGTTAAACATCACAGAGTGTGGAGAGTGAAGCTGCACAGGAATAAAGAGAGGAAATAGGAGGTTAGTCAGCAGGGTCCGGAGGCCGGTGAGCGGCTCAGGTGCAGCTCCATCATTCTGAGCACGTCTGCCATGAAAATAACCTGCAGCGCTGCCAGGACTCACATCCTGCTTTAACCCTGCTGCAGTCAGGGTGACGGGCTGCCAGTCCTTTACTCGAGATTAAATCAAAATGCAAATCCATCAAGTGACCGATGTGCAGGTGTGGTGGCGTTTTAATCCTTGTCTATGTAACGGGTCACAACCGTAAGCGACCTGTTATCGATCAGGAAACGACAGCGAAGCATCTGGGTGTCTTTTCTGGCATTTATTCTGAGAACAAAAAGAATATTCTCTTTGCATCCGCGTCGCACATCCTCAGCAGTGATCACTTCAATGTCTTCTAGTATTTATTTATACATTGAGAAATTATTAAATTACCAAGAAAATCTTATTTTTAAGTAATAATGCAAAATACAAACATACCTGAGAACAAAAATAATATTCTCTTCACATCCGCGTTGCACATCTTTACAAAAGAAAAGAAAGAAAACTCAGAAAGTGTTGACATGTAAACAAAGAAAATGACGCAGATCGCGTCTATTTCCCGCCAAAACCACACCGTAGATATCACTCAAAAATACAATTTCTTACGGTGGAAACTTAACAAAAACGGGTTAATAATATGCCCAACTTGACACTTAACAACATACGTCACTTTCATAAACTTAAATAGCCGGTTTACCACACAACATTGTAATGAACTACAACACAATTCCTAGCACAGCTTACCCTCAGCAGTGATCACTTCAATGTGAGGGGAAAGCGGAAATGACATACAGGAAATGAGAAAAGATGTGCAACGGGAAAGTGTTCCCACCAGAAACATAACTCAAAAACATCAAAAGGAAACAATCTCATAAAAATAAAATTCACAACCTATTATAAATCATAATTTATAACTAATAATTATGTCTACACATTTTTAACTCTGTTACATCTACAATTTAATAGCCACCTCTATCGGGGTTGTGGGTTTTGACGCGCCTCTCTTTGTTTCCAAACAAATGAGCTGAGAACGTGGTTGAATCAGATGAGCTTTATTCGTTAGTCCAGACGGCATACAAACAGCAGGACACATTTCTTCGCTTCATACTAAATAAACGTTAACAGTCTCCAAAAGAACAAAAAGAACACGGTCAAAAGACTTTTCCGTTTCCCCGTCTATCACCATCAGCTGTGTCCTATCAACCGACCATATATAGGCATATAGCCATGCACGTGATACTGACGCACATATAACAAATAATAAGTGAGCCTTAAATTAATACATTTGAAACCATAGTGTGACTCACAAAAATAGCCGATAATTTACAGTATAATCCAATTTATATTATTATTATTAAGCCTAACATTCAGACAATAATAACAAAAGGAAAATGGCTCTACAGCAGGAAAATGCGTTATTTATTCAATTGGCAGAAGAAGAAAAAAGGAACCAAAAGGGCCCAGATGTTCTGTTTCCACATCACTTCAATATCCTTACTATCATATTCTGAATTGAGGGTTTTAAATGAAGGCATGTTGGGGAAACAATCCAAGGTAGACTCATAGCTGTGAGGTTGTGAAACGAGGGTATATGCTGTTATAGAAATCACAAGTGTGATAACTGTCAAGAAAAACCTGCAGGACTACACTACCCACAACCCTACATACAATCAAATGTTTTACGTTCATCTCGTAGATAGTTTTGGTTTGAGGCTGTAAACTCTCACTAAATATAGTTATATATTATTATTAAGAGTCTAAAACAAACTGGAGGCGGTCACCGCTGAGTTTTCTGAGGGCGTTTTCACACCTGAAAGTCAAAACCTTCACAAACGTTATGGTATTTCTATTTGTTTACCTTGTACACCTTTGATTAGGTTAGTTTTCACGTTGCAATTAATCATTAACTGAGGCTGAAGGCTCTGGGAGAAGTATAAGGTGGACCGTGAATTAAGAAATGGACGTGTTTGAGTGTTCGTGTGTTCTTCTGGTTATCAATTACAGATATATTTTAAAGCAGTTACATGAATAAACACTACTATATTATGCTTTAAATGTTTAATAAGTGAGAGTTAAAGTGTTTTACGGGGTTTGCTTGGGATACTTTAAAGAACTGTCCTTTTTAAATAAATCATGCAGAAAATACAAATGAACCGCTAACTATGAAAAACCTGAATAATTGAAAACATTTCGGAGACTTTCTTTGTGAGCATCTCTCTGTCTGCCGGGGCTTTTTAAAACATCAGAATGTGTGCTCCTGCCTGTATTCGACCAGAGGGCTGTGTTAGACGTACAGAATTGAATTCAGGTGTAATAAAGGCGTCTGAATGAAAGGAGGTCAGCACATTGTAAACCTGCTGCAGTGTGCTGAACGCTCCCCCGAGCCACAGTCCATTTACTGCTGCCTGCTCTTAGTTCTGTTTTCCCCAAATCCCAAGTCTGCTGAATGAAGTCTGGATGGAGGGAGGAGGAGGCGCTGACCCGTGATGGAGAACACTATCCAACCTCTTCCAACCTGAAGCACATTTACCGTAACAACTCTTTTTACAAACCTGTAAAGTTACTGACAGTCGAACATGCTCTCATCAACGTGGCCAAGGGGCGCACTATGGCTTCATCCTGTTCTCTCTGCTGCCATGTCTGTTGCGTGTTTACGGCTTTTTACAAAGGGCTTTAAACTGGATATATGTGCTTTATTTGTGCAGCAACCGTGAGTTGATTCTTAAAGGTCCCATGTCATGCTGTTCTGGTTCTGACCCGTCCCCTTGTGTGTTCTGTAGCTTCTGCATGTAAACGGTCACAAACCCTCAAAGCACACCCTGTAGCGAGTAAAACTCTAACACAGAAAAGACCTGTCTGTGCTGCCCCAGAACGCCTCGTTGGACATTTCTCTTTTTCTTCCTGGGTACAATGCCCATACCCAAATGGACCAATCCGTGGAGCCGTTACGTTAAGTCCGTGGATTGGTCCAAATGTTCCAATCCACGGACTTCCTCACACACACTCAATCTTTTGTCAGCTGCAGCTTCGCTGATTTCTCCTCCCTGAGACGGCGGGACGCGGCGAGGCTGTGAGTCGGTGTGTGAGCACACACACAAACTCCCAGCCAGGCTGCGGGTGTGTGTGTTCGGGCAGGTTTCGGGCTGGGTTTCGCTGTCTCGCAGACGGCCACTGGGCTCACAGGAAGGGGGGGGGGGGCAGGAGCTCCAACAAGCCGTGTAGGACAGAGAGTGAATACACAGACTATACAGAGATGCTGTTTGAGAAACCAATGTGAGTTTGGAACATTGAACAATGTGAATCTATTCTAGTAGACCTCAACAATGGAACTATGATCAGTAGAAATGGCCATGACGTGGGACCTTTAAATACAAATGCAAACCAAGCATCACATCTGAATGAATCGGTCAAAGCAATAATGTGTCCTAATTAGTTTCTGATTTAAATAATAAACTAATCACATTTGCATTGTTTGCTTTTAAAATGATGAGAGGAACTGGGTCTTCTGTTCTGATTTGAGTCAGTCAGACCTGAACGAAAACAATGTTACATGGATGTACGAAGAGAGCTGGATACAGCGTTAAAGGCGGGACCCTGTTCATTCCTATAAAAGTTGCTCAGTGGTGCATGAAGCCAACATGGCACATCTGGGCCCAGAGAGCGGCACGCCTGGTTTTGCCTTAAACCCACCCTGTATTTACAAACATTTAAATAAGGCCAATTCTAATGTTAGTACTGTTGGTTACCTAAAAAGAAAATGTCTCTTTCCAAATGTCAAACAACGTTATTTTTGGGGCCCAATGATGTCACGGATTGACACGAGAGTTGTGCAGTATCCGTTTGGCCACTTCTGTTTTCCTTTCTAGCTATTTTACAGCTAACATCTGGACAGGAAGTACATATGCTGTTCTGGAAAATTGCATTGAATTTCTATCCAAACAGAAAATGCTCCAAACTTTGCTAGTTCCTGTGTCCTTCCTTCATTGTCTTTTAATTTAATATATTTATTTCAGAAACATGAGACATTTTCATTGGAGAGGGACATCTCCTCAGTTGCTTTCCTTTAACTTTATTTTATTATGCCCCTTATCTGTCCCACGTACCTGCTGCTAGGGTCAAAGTAAAGAGGCTGTAACTATGACAACATTCAACATGGTACCCTGCTTCTAAAGGGTTTTTGATTGGACCATATCTAATCTGTTTGGCATTTTTAACACATGCCAAAAAAGACAAAAACACAATTTTGGATTACATTCGAAACTCACCATTTCCTACAAATGTCAATAAAGGTTGTAATCTTGCTCCAAAACCAGTCAAAGCCAACTCGTGGAGAGAATAACTGGTGTCTCTGCGCGAGATGTTTTAAAATCTCTTTGATCCAGTGATAAATCTGCAGGGGGGAGGATCAGTCCTCCTGAACAGCACAAGGCTCCTAACAGAGTGCAAGAGGCCAGCAGGTTGCTCTAAAAACCACTCAGATCACATCCAGCTCACAGCAATAAGAAAGGATCTATTCGCTCATTTTCTATTTCATATAAAGTATCAGAGACATCGAAGACAAGTATCTGACACAAGATAAGTCAATCAGTATTATGGCGCATTTCCACTACACGGCCTCGCTCGGCCTTGTTAGGACTGGCTCACTTTATGCTGCGTTTCCATTTCAGTTTAGTAGCTGGGGCAGTAACTATAGTAACGCAGTGAAGGCGGAGCCGTGACGTCATCTTCAATGAGAACCCCAAAAAAAAAACACAGCCGTTAGCTGTTAGCACTCAGAGCTCACAGCTCTTCATACCTGTTCAGAAACTAGACAGAAGTTAAACAAGTACAAACCACAGACTGTCTGTGTCATGGAGAATACAGTCGCTGGTTTATTTATGTCTGTATAGGCCGTTGTTGTGAGTGTGGACGGTCGGAGCATATATAACGTTAGCTTAGCCAAGCTCCATTCAGAAAACAAGCATTCTAAAAGGGTTTTTCGCCTGCCGTCTGTCTGCAGACTTGTCAAAGCATTAATTCATGGTTTTTACTAACCGGTATCAGTATGTTGTTACGTCGGCATCATTTAGAAACATGTATTACAATTTAATCACGGTAAAATATGTTCATTGTGTTGTAGTTGTAGCTCCCGAGCCAGCGATTCTCTCTCTAGTTTAGCATACTCAGCCCGACTCAGCCTGGTTGTTGGCCCGGAAAGAACCTCGATTTTATGGGGCCAGAAAAACTGTGAAATAGTAGCCGGAACTACGCCAAGTGGAAACGCAACCAAAAACGGGCCGTGCACGGCTGGGCACACTTAAAGCGAGCTCCGCGCTGCAGTGGAAATGCGCCATTAGACACTTCATTATTGATCCCCAGAAATTCAATTTCCATAGCAGCACAAAGACAGAAACAGATTAGCTTCATCGCCTTGAAACGGTTCATCCCCCTGACATCATTCTAAATCAACATTTCAAAGCGGGTGAAAAAGCAGGGATTCTTTTCATGAATTGAAGAAAAAAGTTGAGGATTTGTTTGAGACTGAACCAGAGAGCAAATATACCAAAGCAAAGAAACTATGAGATATTTGTAAAATCCAAGAGGGTGTTCATTATCTTCAGGGTCAACACTGTGAGCAACTCTTTGCTATTCAAGTCAATTTGATTCAGAACACACGCAATTAAATCCAGAAAGGTCAGTGGATGTGAATACAACAGAGAGTATTTGGCTCAATTACATAAAGCAAAACTCACACGGGGTCCGGGGGTCTATGATAGTTATTAAAAATACATTTTGATATCCTTGACATTTAAAAAGCAATACAAGGTTACTCACAGAAAACATCCGCAGCATGTAGATATGACTCCATGTGCTCTTCATTATGAAATTAGCTCAGTCATCTCATGCAGTCTCAGTCTCAAATTGTATCTTGGGCGTCAGTTTATCGTGAGATTAATACGTGTTTTGGAAAGATATACCTCGATATCCATACAACTGTTTTTTGATAAGGCTCAAATTATGAACGTAGACGTATAGGCACATTCTTGGAATAGCTTTGTATGCTGCTCTCGCCTCACAATACTCCAGAAACGGTTTCATTAAGATCTGCCTGATATCTTATTAGGTTGAAAAGATTATTGGAGAGGTGGGAACTCTGGATGAGTTTGTTTGGAACTGGTCCCCAATAGCAGCATCCATGACAGAGCAATGGTCCAGTGTTATAACTATATGACAGCATTAGTATTATTCACACATGAGTGGCGCACTACGTTGTTACTGCTGCTGCTGTTTTAGTTTTTCTCTCCTGGTCTGTTTTAGTTGTGTGGGTTTTACGATGTGTTGGTATTGTACCTCCGGTTGGAAATAAGGCAAATATTGAAAGAAATGTGCTGCATCAGATATACAAAGACAGTGAACTTACAGGCGTAGGTCATGGCGAAGCTGCTGCCGGTGTCCACCATGTCCACCTGAGGGACCAGCTTAGGGATGTCCTGCTGCTGAGCGAGGGCGAAGCGAAACACCTCGTACTCATGGGAGGCCGAGGGGAAGAGACCTCCTGATCACAGAGAGACACAGCGGGGGTTAAACACTGACACAGAAACAATGTGACAGTGAATATGTGCAGGATTGAGTCCTTAAAACCCGGGAATGAGTCTGCATTTTAAGACTTCCTGTCCCCTGGTACGGAGGTCAATGGTTTTCTGAATGTGTTTTTGGTTGTTATCCTGAAACAAAGTCTGTGGTTAACACAAGATGAAGACAGTTTTGTTCGACGACATAGAATACTCAAAAAAGAAAAGCCCCAAATCTCCACCTTCAAGAGACTTTAAAGAGTTTAGCAGTAATCCAAAAAATGGGGGATTATTTTCTGACGATTGACTTGAATCAATTTGTCGAATAAAAGTTGCATCTTCACTATAAATAAACTTTAACATTCTGAATGCTTAGGTATTTGTTCAGACTCTTTGGTCGTTGGAGGAGGGTCTCGCAGACAGAATTATTATCTTATTATAATAATTCCTCCGCAGCTCTACTGACCGTCTAAAACACGTTAAGGATTCACAAAGTTTGGCTCATAGTTGCATCGCGCAGCACAGTGATGACACCACGGGCTGAGTTCACCCCTGAAACTAAAAATAACGCGTCTGGTTTGCAGTAATTGCCGTTAAAAGCCTCTTTTCTCTGCACTCACACACTCTCCACATGACAGTTTTTTTAGGGTCACGGTGAAATTATATGACTACTTAAACTCTGACTGATTGAGCCACTTGTCTTCTCCCTGGTGAAGTAGGAATACATGTTTTTTTATTCGAGTAAAAAGCTGATAAATTATCTTTTACTGTCTCTTTTTAAAGACGCGGTCACGAAGAATAGCACATCATTTGGTTCTGTCTCAGGTGGTTCACCAAAAATGGGGCGAAGCCTGCGAGCTAGTTCAGGCACTCAAGCACTTCTGCTGCCTTCATACATAACGCCCCTTGCCACTCTACAGCCACCCAAACAGAGTCTCCTTAATACGCCGCTCTATTGAACCTGCAGATCTCTCTCTATGCTTTGCTTGCTGCTGATATTGCTGCAGCTACTTCCACGTCGCTGCTGCTTGCTGCCCCACCACCCCCCCAGCTCCACCCCAGCTTCCACCCCAGCTCCCATCCCCCCAGCTCCACCCCAGCTCCCACCCCCCCAGCTCTGCTATCAGAAACAATGCCTGACTTGTTTTGGACGTAATCTCGTCTTTGTTTACATTAGCAAGCCGCGCTAACACTCAGAGCATTTGAGCTCCATACTGTTTCAGAAATAATCCTTGATGTGGTTTAGAACAGGATGGCGTTTTATCACAGCAGAATTTAACTTTATCTCCGGGAGAATTCTGATCAGGCATTAGCTCCGCCTCCTCTTTTGTTTTTTTTCAAGCTAAGGACCCAAATCTGCGTTTCTCTAACAGGGCTTCAAAAGTAGTGATGGGAATTCCGGCTCTTCTTGGTGAGCCGGATCATTTGGCTCCCAAACGGCTCTTCAGTTTACCACATATTATACCTTTTAATTAAATCAAATGTAGCCCTGTTTTGACTAATTATATGTGTACACATATATCACTTAAATTATTCAATACATCCTTTGTACTGAAGTATTCAAAAGTAAAAATTACATGTTTAATATAAATGAGTTGCTGTGGCCAATTGTTGTCATTGCATTTACAGACCTGTGTAACTCTCTGATACCACCCAATGAATGCATTGACTTGCTTGTAGAACCACGCTACACAAAACAGATAGCAACACCTATAAAAACTATTTTTAAAAAAAGGGGCTACTGTATCGACCTATATAAAGTATATAAATATAGTTTTTTTTTCAAAATACCAAAAAGATCCTGCATTTTAGCCATGCCTCATTTCGCTCTATTTGCTCTTTCCAGCGCTGTTTTTGCAGGAGGCTGATTCTGTGAGCTGCAGCTGACCACGCCCCCCTGCAGGAGAGGAGAGCGTGCTCTGAGATCAGCTGCTGGGCTGCAGCGGGGAGAAGAGGGGGAGAAAAAGAGATCTCCGTCCTCCATGTTATATTCTTATAGAAGTAAGAAGAGAAGTAATGGGGCAGAAACCCTCCTTTTTACGCAGCGGTCCAGACATAGACATCAAACGGCGACACATATTCAGTGTGCAGTTCCTTTGGCATCAGGGCAGGGATATCTAGATACTTTCCAAGGTTTGACATCATGAATTGTGCTACTTTTAAAGCAAGCAACGATGTTTTCAAAGCTGTAATCAAAAAGCTCCTCAAAAACACTATCGAAGCAGTTCCTGCCGTTGCTACGCTAGTTCAAACAGTAACAACGGACTACTTTTCTTAGCGGATGCATGTCAATTTAAATCAATACATAAAACTATTTTTTAAATCAATAAAATCATTTTCTAAATCCATAAAAGCATTTCAATTAATATTGGGAGTCATGTCGTTACTTTGTTGAGAATGTGGCCATGTGTAATAAGCGGGATAATGTGCACATTGCATAATGTGCCTTCATGCCGATCTAGATCCCTCTGCAAAAAAAAAAAAAAAACCGGCTCGTTCGCGGGCGACACATCACTATTAGTGATGGGAATTCCGATTCCCTTCGGGGACACGAATCTTTTGATTCAGTTCACTTGAAAGATTCGTTCACAGATTCGTTCACTGATTCGTTCACCGGTTCGCGAACGACTTCTGGTGATTTGCACGTTCGCGAACGATTCGTCTTTGTACTTAATTCGTTCAGTGAGTCTTCACTACTGCCGAAGTCCGTACAAGAAGTTTGCTGGCCTAACATGTATGATATTAAAACACATTTTACACCTCACCTTGTTGCCCCATGAAATATGCTCTGGGATTAGGCTACATATTATTTAAGAAATATAATTGGCCATTGTTAAATCTCTCATAAATGTGTGCCTGACTATACGATGTATTACAGCAGGCTAGCACGTTATACTTTCAAACCTTTCAAAATGCACGTACTATGTGGCCTAACTTAAATCCCAAAGCATTAAACTCCATTTGGCCGAGTTCAAAGTGAATAAAAAAATATATCCTCTACATAGGGTTGCCAACCGTCCCGTATTAGCCGGGACGCCCCGTATTTGAGCCAAAAGGGGCGTGTCCCGTACGGGACTTTGTTTGTCCCGGACTCCCGTGTAAAGGGAAAAATAAAAAATATTTTCTGTTTGCGCGCAATTCAGTGTGTCTGGCTGCGTGCCTGTGTGTTTGTGTGCTGAATGTGAAGGGTGCTAGGACCGCTCAGTTGACAGGGCAGGCACAATGCTCGCACGTGTGTGTGTGAGATTTTCTCCGGTGGGCCGCGGGCGGCGGGCGCGGCATCATTGTTTGTGTGGCATGTGAGCCTGTTCAGTCGTGTGGGAAAATGAGCGCTGTCGGTGGAGGAGGTGACAATGAAAGAGGAGAAGAGAGAGGATGTGGTTCTGGGCCCTGGCCCTTCTAAAAAGAAAAGACTTGTGTCTTACAACAAACAGTGGGAAGAAAAACACAGTTGGGTAAAGCCCGTGAGTGGAGGTGTGTCTCGGGTCTTCTGCACCTTGTGTGGGAGGGAGTTTTCAATAGGTCACGGTGGAGAAAACGACCTGAAACAGCATGCTGGCACAGAAATGCACAAGCGAGCAACACAAAATAAAGGTGCATCAAATATAACTACATTCTTCGGCAGTTCAACTGCAGAACAAGACAAAGTTGCTGCATGTGAGGTAACATCAGTGTATCACACAGCTAAGCATGGTTTGAGTTACAACAGCATGGACTGCAGTAATAAGCTGGCAAGTGCCATGTTTAGTGATTCGAACACTGCAAAGAAAATGCAAAGTGGAAGAACAAAGGCTGAGATGATAACAGCCAATGTGCTTGGCCCCAAAACTGTTCGGGATATTCTAAAAGAGCTGTGTCCTCCTCCCACCGAGGTCGCAGCAGGTGAGGAGGTGGAGTAACTAAAAAAGTAACTAAATCCGCCAGAAACCCGAAAATCTTTGCGCGCGCGGGGGACACATGCATGTGTCCCGTTTCTCCATTTCTGGAAGTTGGCAACCCTACTTCTACATCGGTGACGATTTATTCATATTCTATAGTATGTACCCATCTATGTTTACCTTTAGCTAGCGGCTAAGCTAGTGGGACGCTATGGAGCTCAGGTATCCGCCATCTGAAGCTTTTAGGGCCGACAGGGGGAGGAGAATGCAACGCTGTGTGTATTTATCGCTAAGCTAGCGGCTAAGCTAGCTGGACGCTACGGAGCCCAGCTATCCGCCCTCTGAAGCTTTTAGGGCCGACAGGGAGAGGAGAATGTCCCGCTAACGCTGTGTGTGTGTATTTCACATTAGCGGGACGCTATGGAGCTCAGGTATCCACCATCTGAAGCTTTTAGGGCCGACAGGGGGAGGAGAATACAACGCTGTGTGTATTTATCGCTAAGCTAGCTGGACGCTACGGAGCCCAGCTATCCGCCCTCTGAAGCTTTTAGTGCCGACAGGGAGAGGAGAATGTCCCGCTAACGCTGTGTGTGTGTGTGTGTGTGTGTGTGTGTGTGTGTGTGTGTGTGTGTGTGTGTGTGTGTGTGTGTGTGTGTGTGTGTGTGTGTGTGTGTGTCGGAGCTCAGATGAGAGGGCTCTGATTACAGTACACTGTAGGAAACAGTTCTGAACTGTTTCCGCCAGTTCTTTAAGTTCGTCGTTCGCGAACAGCTTCTCTTTAGCTTTTGGTGGAAGGCGGCGACTCAAACAAACAAATCGTTTTGTGGGAGGAATCAGTTCATCTCGTTCACTTCAAAGATTTGTTCAAAAAGAACGAATCGTTTGCGAACGACCCATCACTAATCACTATTCAAAAGAGGGGTTTGAGCAGCATGAGGCATGGCTACAACGGGTATCTGTTTAGTATTTTAAGCAAAACACTTCACAGACATGTTTTGTAGGTATGGCCCTACATGTTTCCAATACAGCATGATAGGTCCCCTTTAAGTGATGGAGTAACAGTTGTAACGTTCAGCTTCTGTAAGCAGTAGTAGGATCGCTGAGCTAAACAACATAAATATTGACAGATAAATAAATAAAATATAAAATCTTCTTTTATAAATGAACAGTATCGTCTACATCCAGAAGAATAACTGAGTCAATGAACGGGTTCATGTGTTCAATCTTCCGGTGGGGACGACGGCTGCTACGCTCACCTTTTAAATAAAACGTTTCAAAAGACGCTCAAATGTCAAATACTGACAAACCTCACGACTTCACCAGCCAGCTGATACACCATGCCATAACTCCATCCTTCCTTCGTTTGGAGAGGTTTCACCCTGCTAACCTCTCACCGGCGATACACCTTCAAAATAAAAGCCCCGATTTTCAAAGTAAAACTAAAGCCACAAATAATTTCACTCTCAAAAAAAATAATGAAAACCAAAAAATAGTAGCCGATCTTTTACATGTTTTACTTATTATTGATGGATCCCCCTGCTTCCACTCCTACTGCTATTTATTAATTGTTTTACTTTATTATTTGCCCCTTTTGTTTGTTTGTTTGTTTGTTTGTTTACAATACAAAAAAGTCTTATGAAAGTATTAAATGTAGACATCCAAGTGAAACTGAATACATTTACTTTCCTCCACTGGATGACACTTTTTCTGTAATTTGTTTTTAAAAACTTAATTTAGATTCAAGGTTTTGTTCATTTGATCCAAAAAGAGATTTTCCTATAAACATGGACATTTGTATTTATGTGTAGGCAAAGTGTGGCGTGCCTTTATCCTATTGAAGTCACATGTATCGCACAGAAGGACTCTGCTTTAATGTGAAACAGAAACAAAGAGTGGAGATTATTCCCTGTATCCAGTATCTATATTCACACAGCGTCTCTCTCCAGAAACTTCCTCCACCGTGAGACCCTTTCCAGCTGCTCTTTTGAGTCCCTTTTTAACCTCGGCTGGTTTGCTTCACATTCAGCGGATCAGCTGCATGCGGGAGTGTGACTCTCCCAAAATGAAGTTATAATGTGATTCTGCGGACCACTGGCTCGGTGCTGATGTTCACGTTGAACTAACCTGCATTTCTACAGGAAACACAATCTGACCTGCATACCAACCACAGGCTGCACAGCTCAGCAGGAACATCTCACTTTGGGGGGGGGGGGGGCCTTCTGTCCCGGCAGATGGACCGCTTCCAGCCTTTAAAACGCCTTGAATAAATCATACATCTAATAATATTCCAATAATGTCCACCGTATTAGAGTGCTAGCAGTTTTTGGAGTGCGTAAAACACATATTACTGGACCTAATCATGTGGCGTGTGTTTTATTCAAGCTTTAATACTCAACAAGCAGAGGTGGATTGGAAGTATATTTAACTTGTAAGTACTTGTAACTGATGACTAAGTATTTAATACTTACTTGGCAATGGGAGACTGAATAAAATACATGTATTTAAATGCAAAAACTACAAATGTATAAGCATCAACATATACCAAAAGTACCAAAACAACAGTATACTAGGCTACTTGCAGTACTGCAGGATAATATAATCAGGGTTTCCCACACATAGACTACACTTGGGCCGCCCAGGTGTATTAACGGCCACCCAGGTGTATTAACGGCCGCCCAGGTGTATTAACGGCCGCCCAGGTGTATTAACGGCCGCCCAGGTGTATTAACGGCCGCCCAGGTGTATTAACGGCCGCCCAGGTGTATTAACGGCCCAGGTGTATTAACGGCCGCCCAGGTGTATTAATGGCCCAGGTGTATTAACGGCCGCCCAGGTGTATTAACGGCCGCCCAGGTGTATTAACGGCCGCCCAGGTGTATTAACGGCCGCCCAGGTGTATTAACGGCCCAGGTATATTAACGGCCGCCCAGGTGTATTAATGGCCCAGGTGTATTAACGGCCGCCCAGGTGTATTAACGGCCGCCCAGGTGTATTAACGGCCGCCCAGGTGTATTAACGGCCGCCCAGGTGTATTAACGGCCGCCCAGGTGTATTAACGGCCCAGGTGTATTAATGGCCACCCAGGTGTATTAACGGCCCAGGTGTATTAACGGCCGCCCAGGTGTATTAACGGCCGCCAGGTGTATTAACGGCCGCCCAGGTGTATTAACGGCCGCCCAGGTGTATTTCGCGACCCATTTAGGTTTTTTGTTTTTTTTATTCGTCCGTGACCACGACGCCATCTGTGATCGATTAACTTGTGGACAATGATCCCTCGCTCTACGCCTCCTGTACCCAGTCCCGGACTGGCCATCGGGAGGACCGGGGGGTTTCCCCATGGCCTGGCCTGTTAAGTGGTCTGCCTCACACAGGGGGACTGGCTGTCTACATGATGTGGTCTTTCTCACACAGGGGGACTGGCTGTCTACATGATGTGGTCTGCCTCACACAGGGGGACTGGCTGTCTACATGATGTGGCCTGCCTCACACAGGGTGACAGGCTGTCCACATGATGTGGTCTGCCTCACACAGGGTGACTGGCTGTCTACATGATGTGGCCTGCCTCACACAGGGTGACAGGCTGTCCACATGATGTGGTCTGCCTCACACAGGGGGACTGGCTGTCTACATGATGTGGACTGGCTGTCTACATGATGTGGTCTGCCTCACACAGGGGGACTGGCTGTCTACATGATGTGGCCTGCCTCACACAGGGGGACTGGCTGTCTACATGATGTGGACTGGCTGTCTACATGATGGGGACTGGCTGTCTACATGATGTGGTCTGCCTCACACAGGGTGACAGGCTGTCTACATGATGTGGTCTGCCTCACACAGGGTGACAGGCTGTCTACATGATGTGGTCTGCCTCACACAGGGGGACTGGCTGTCCACATGATGTGACCTGCCGACATGGCCACTGTCATACAGATCATAAATCAAAGCCCTTGATTGGTCTCTGTGTGTCATTCAAGCTCGGGATAACCTCAGCTCAGGTGAGGTTAAGGACTCTGAGTGTTTAGATAGTTAACTTAGTTTAAGTTCTCAGTGGGTCTCAAACGGGTTTTTTCACCATTTATGTAAACACATATTTCCATTTGACGGGGTAGTGATTAGTAAAATATGCATGAATACATAAATAAAAAGTTAACTAGGTGAAAAAAGGTAAGATACACTTTTAAAACTTGTTGAGAGCTAAAAACGAGTCTTTGCTACTGCCTCAAAGAGAAGGGAGGAGAGGAGGGAGAGGAGCAGGGGGAGAGGAGGGAGAGGAGGGAGAGGAGGGAGAGGAGCAGGGGGGAGAGGAGGGAGAGGAGGGAGAGGAGCAGGGGGGAGAGGAGGGAGACATGAGAGGCTGATTCAGGAGCACAGACACACTCACAACTATAAATGAACCAAAAATAAATAAACAAGTTTCAGTGTTTTTTCATATTGGAAAAGGTATGTTTTTGGTTATGGCCATGATTTTATGATGAAGTTTTGAGGCAAAAACATGCTTTTAAAATAGTATTTTGCAAAAATAAACGTTTTTCTTTATTTCATGTCTTCTGTCCGACTGGTGGAAATAGAACAAATCCAGGAGTTTATCTTACTAACTTTGTCTGATTGTGTCTCATTCACCAAACGTTAGCATGACATCATGCACCATTTGCATATTCAAACAGAACACGTCAGAACATTAGCACATTACATGTTAGACACTTTTATCCAAAGCGACTCACATACTCAATACTGTGGACAATCCCCACAGGAGCACTTTGGGGTTGAAGGGACACAACGACATACTGACTGCAGTGGGGTTTGAACCTGTGACCCCCTGATACGAACACCAACGCTCAACCCACTGCGCCACACGCCTCCCAGAACACATGTAATATAACAAATAATTGTCAGTAATGAAGTGGGGGAGGCTGTGGCTCAGTGGGTAGTGTGCTGGACTTCAAATCAGGGGATAGCCGGTTCAAACCCCACTGCAGTCAGCATGCCGTTGTGTCCCTGAGACAAAGCGTCTAACAAGTGACATGTAATGTAATGGGACGCTTCTGTTAGTTACTGTTTTACCCTGTTCACCTGTACGTAATAAGTGCATTTCCTTTGTATTCTAATGTATGTACTTATCATAGAGTTCATGCTGTAAATGCATTACAATGGTTTCTGCTTCCCTGTACACCAATACACATTAACGCATATATAATACATAAAGAATGAATACATGTACACAGTATCACCCCCGATAGTCTGCAAGTCTTACAGAATTATTATAGGAACCTTAAACACAAGATGATTTACAAAGATATGCACTGTTTCTACTTAAGCGGTTTATTAATTTAATATATTGTTATTATTCATATTCTTAAAGATTAAATGTGTGCATTTACAAAAAGTTGGTCTGAAGCAAACGTACAAATGAATACAGAGTAATGTTTGTTGATAAGCACTATCAATTCAAAGTATTATCATTATCATTACATGTATGTCCTGAACGTTGGCATGACACAGATTTCTTTTTGTTAAATGGTCATAAACTAATGACTACAACACAGCTGAACACAGCAGTTCATACGAATTCATTCTAATTACAATAATAAAACAAATGACTGTGACTCTGTCCATGGGGCTGATTCAACTCTTGCGTCACGATAATAATATATTTCATTCACTTCCTGCAGGAATATCAAAGTGCAAGAGACACAAAAAAGAGTACTGTAACTTGTCTCATGATGAATATATGAATACTAACACACTGAGGGGAATCCCGACCGCAGGCAGCAGAGTGAGGAGAGGGGGGGCATTAACACGATTATAACAGCATTATAGGACCAGGTGCAGAAAGTCACTTGAGTTGAAGCATTAGATGTCTAAAAACATTTGACGTGCACACTTTTCACAACATTACGGTGAATAATCAAGGTGTTTCTTGTATATTGCTGTATTTATTTTCCTAACTGCATTTGATTGTATTCCCATATTCGTGATGTTTGTGGTTTCATGATAGGAAGATCTATTCCGTGTCTGGGCAGGCAGCGAACCAGTTTCATGCGTATCATATCAAACACTTGGATATAAAGGGGAGAGCCTTACAGCCGCTGGTTTGATGTTAAAGTGTATATTTTATCTCATGTAAAAGCTACAACAGTTGTAAAATAGCAATATCTATATATTCTCTGTGCAGAAAAACAGCTTCATGCTTTGTTTATATGTTTAAATGCAAATACAAATACATTCAAATCAAAATGCATGGGATGTAAAGCTGAGCCTCACACAGTGCGTCATTGTGTGCACGCTCATGACTGATCAGAAATACAGGGCAATGAAAAAGTCGTATACATATATATATAAGATAGTGCAGTATTCCTGCAGGACAGGTGCCCTCCCATCCCTCACCCCTCACTCACCTATGTGGATGTTACTTGGGAAACTTGTGCCGCTGCAGAGCCTCAGCAGCAGTAGCAGCAGCACCGGGAAAACCGGGAGAACCGGGCAGCTCCGCATGTTTCCTCCAGCAGACGCGGACCGACCGGCGGAGTCCCATTCACCGCGGGGCCGTCTGAGAGTCACCGCAGCACGGGGAAACTCTCACACATCCACCGGTACTACGCTCTCTCTGCGGAGCTCCGAGAACACATCCAGAGACTCTGAGCCTCTGAAACCTCTCTCTCTCTCTCTCTCTCTCCCTCTCTCTCTCTCTCTCTCTCTCTCTCTCTCTCTCTCTCTCTCTCTCTCTCTCTCTCTCTCCCTCTCCCCTCTCTCTCTCACTCACACACACACAACGCCCTCTCTCTCTCCCCTTCTTCAAATCTCTCTCTCTCTCTCACACACACACACACACACACACACACACACACACACACACACACACACACACACACACACACACACACACACACACACACACACACACACACACACACCTCCCTCTCTCTCTCCCCTTCTTAAAATCTCTCTCTCCCTTCCTCTCTCTCTCTCTCTCTCTCTCTCTCTCCCTCTCTCTCTCCCTCTGCCCTCTCTCTCTCACACACACACACCGCCCTCTCTCTCTCCCCTTCTTCAAATCTCTCTCTCACACACACACACACACACACACACACACACACACACACACACACACACACACACACACACACACACACACACACACACACACACACACACACACACACACACACACACACACACACCTCCCTCTCTCTCTCCCCTTCTTCAAATCTCTCTCACACACACACACACACACACACACACACACACACACACACACGCACACACACGCACACACACACACACCCTTTTACTAAAGGCTCAAGACACTTTTTCCACCATTGAAAATGTCATCAGCCCGAAAAACTGGCAGGATTTTCAGAGAGCTAAAGTTAAATGTTCTCACTTCCCCTTTCTCAATTAATTTAATTAAAATAGACAAGGGGCAAAACTGATGGATAAAGGGATACGTGAAATATTAAAGTGTGAAGCGTAACGCCACCTAGCTGCTGTATTTGACACAGCTAGCCCACACGAGGAATAATGGGAACGCTGGTAATCCCCCTTTTTATTATTTGTATTCTCTCTATATCGAACCAATTTACTCTTTCATCCATCTCCGCCTCACGCATGCATCTGCTCTCACAAACAGGCAGCGTAGGAGGCTCCGCTGGAAACTAGTGGTGACACAAGTGGAGAATGAAACGTCTTGTTGAACTGTTTGTAAGCAGAGCCTTCTAAATCAAGACATTAGCTACACAAATTAGTTCGATTGAACACGTTGTGGAAAATCTCCCTGACTTGAAAAGCAGTTAAGACATAAATGATCCGTACTATCCAATCCAACTTCATTTATAGAGCACTTTAAACCCTCCAGACCAAAGTGCTGTAATCACACAGCTCAGCTCACAAAACATACAAATAAGTATAAAATCACATAAAAGATACGAACACAAAATAAACCAGAATAAACAATTACAAAATAAAAACAACCATAAAAACAATAGACCACTGAAAGCAAATAAAAGCAACAATCTACTTGTTTCCGAATGCTAAGGAGAAGGGTTTAACAACAGACAGTGGGAGCCGTCTGATGAGCAAGGGCAGGTTCAAAGTTATACTTATGCTAATATGACTTTAGGTCCAAAGAGTGAGACAACATAATGTCTTAATCACATATGTGGCGTGGAAGCAGCACGGTGCATCTCCATGGGGTTTGGATGATTGGCAGCAGCTCTCTAAAACATGTTGACATGACAAACTGTATGCAACTCAATGCAATTCCCCCTGGGGCGAAATATGAATTTCTCTGGAGGAACCCAGGGATTGTAGCCTCTGCAGACCATTTACATGCACTGAAACCTATGAACACATGAGGGGAAAGCCCAAGGCAAGGCAAGTTTATTTATATAGCACTTTTCAACACAAGGCAATTCAAAGTGCTTTACAAAAAATCAAAGACATTAAGAAAATGGCATTTAAAATCAGTCATTAAAAAGAAAAGCTAATAAAATAAACATTAAAAGAAAAAATACATGGATAAAAGTTACAGTGCAGTCTAAGATATGAATAGTTCAATTAAAAGCAGCGACAAAGAGAAAAGTCTTCTTGCTGGATTTGAAAGTAGTCAGAGTTTCAGCGGACCTGCAGGTTTCTGGGAGTTTGTTCCAGATATTTGGAGCATAATAACTAAATGCTGCTTCTCCATGTTTAGTTCTGACTCTGGGGACAGAAAGCTGACCAGTCCCTGAAGACCTGAGAGATCTGGATGGTTCATCATTTAGCAGGAGGTCAGAAATGTATTTTGGGCCTAAACCATTCAAAGCTTTATAAACCAGCAGCAGTATTTTGAAATCTATTCTTTGACACACAGGAAGCCAGTGTAAAGACTTCAGAACAGGAGTGATCCACTTTCTTAGTGTTAGTGAGGACTCGAGCAGCGGCGTTCTGAATCAGCTGCAGCTTTCTAATAGATTTAGGCCCAACAAGCTAAATAGGGCCTCTTTGAACGTGGCAGAGATTGGACCAGTGTTTACAAAGGTGTGCCAGCTTCAAACTAAAACCTTTGCAAACAATTCAAAAATCATCATTCATTAAAGGCTGCCAGGATCAGGGAGAGGGCGTGACCCCATTGTAGTTCTGTGTAGCTGCAGGTGGCTGATCTTTGGGAATTTCACTGTTTTTGCAAAGGCTTCTTTTTGCATCAAATCCGTGCGTCGTGCCCAAATGAAATAGTGGCACAGGACTGCATTTGCTTGGTCGTGCAGATAGAGGGGCATTTCGTCCTTTAATAGTTGCAGGTTGTTTTCGTCTTCGCTGTGCACGTTTAGCGGCCTCAACATCTGAACTGAAAGGTCTGATGAGTCAGAGGTTGTTAGCGATGTAAATCCGTCCTTGTTGAGTCCGCCGCCTCCTCGCCGCATTGAGACTGTAATTAGCTCTGAGTGTGATTAGCTGAGGCGGCACATGAGCATCAAACAATAATCTGACGGCTGCTCAGCGATGTGATCAGGAAGAGATTCAGCTGCGATTGGACCCCAACGAGAGGAAATGTCATCATGCAATCGCTGGAGGTCAGAAAACTGAACCGAGTGTTGGAATAGAATAGACCTTGTTATTCATTCACACTAACATGTATGACTGTTAAAGGTTTTGACAGCTTGAATGCATTGAGTGTCTCTTCCCACTTTAAATTAGGGTGAGAAAAGCAGTTTCTTCCAATTCTTCACAATAAAACTCATTCTTTAGTTTTTCAGATACTCGGGGAGATAGTTGATCTGATGATGGCGCTGGATTAAAAGTCAGCCGTGTTCATCCTCTGGGGAACATGAGCGTATTTGTGAAAGTGTAAATCCAAACGTGGCTGAGGTATTTTAATCTGGACCAAAGTTGTCGACCAACCAACAGGCATCACCTTTCTTAAATTGTGGATTTCATTACATTTAGGCTTTGACTTTAGGTTTAGGATCTAGATTGGCACTAGGAAGCACCCCAGTTCAGATCAGGTAAAACATGAGATGGGTTTTGCCAATGCTTCACCCTCTCAGCAAGTCTTATAAAGATGGGACGTGTAGTTCTCCTGTAATCCTGTTGATGAACAAAACAACTGAAAAGGCGCAGACATAACCTGGAGGAAGTATTGAGGGTTTGGGACATATCAAATCAAATCAAATCAAATCAAAATAAATCAAGTTTTATTTATATAGCACATTTATAAACGATTTTTGGTCGAGCCAAAGTGCTGTACATAAAATAAAATTAGCCTACAGTAGAGACACTTTACAGCAAATACAACAGCACAGATTGTTCAGAATATCAGTATGAGAAAAACGACACCCTCTGTCCTTAGACCCTCTGTCCTTAGACCCTCTGTCCTCAGACCCTCTGTCCTCAGACCCTCTGTCCTTAGACCCTCTGTCCTCAGACCCTCTGTCCTTAGACCCTCTGTCCTCAGACCCTCTGTCCTTAGACCCTCTGTCCTTAGACCCTCTGTCCTCAGACCCTCTGTCCTTAGACCCTCACCTCGTACAAGCAAACACTTCCAGAGAAAACCCACAGTTTAAGGGGAACATGGGAGAAACCTTAAATGTTAGGAAATGCATGTGTCTGTAATAAGAAGATGAATCCACGAGGATGTCAGCTACAATCCTGTGGAAGCCATCAGGGAACCAGCATGACGAGACCCAAGGCAGGACCGCAGAGACAGGTTCAGCCACGACCCGAAGTCCACCACTTAATCCAGAACTCGGGATAGAGGATCCAAGACACAGGACTACAGCAAGAGGATCAGCCTCGACTCCGGATCCCGGCGTAGATATAGATACAAAACAAGAACAAAGATTTGTCTGGGTTAATCGGAACAAGAGAATACACAGACACAGACAGAGAGGGGAAAGGTCATTGGATCAAAGTTATTCTTGATAACCCTCTAGAAAGATCTCATGAACTTCCCCACTCAATCTATCAAGACCCGAGCAGTTCTATTAGAGGATAAGAAACAGAGATATGTATTTAAGTCAAACCAACAATCAATGGCTCTAACCCCAACCCTTTCCAATCCACGTTACTGTCATCTGCAGAGAAGCACTGAAGTCTTCCCGTGTTTCTCGTCACTACATTCTGCTTTAACTCCAGACCTCACGTCCGCTTTGTTCCGCTTTGTGCTGTTTAGTTGGACTTGTTTGCCTCAAGTCTGACAAACAATACTCCCATTCATGAAATGATCTGAAAGTGCTCGAAGCCTCATGGAAGAATGATGATTTTAATCTGTTTTCCATACAGGATGATGGGAAGATGAATAAATGATGGTGCGTTGTGCCCACACAGCGCTATTGTCCGCTGCACAGCGTATGTAAAGTGTTCAGCGCTCAGAGTGTAAATCATAGATGGACTGATGATGATGTAGCTTTGTTGTTCTCCCCCCACCTCCCCCCTCTCACCTGTCACTTATATTTACACTGATGTGCCCTACACATGTTCACATGTTATAAACAGACGTGTAATTATACTGCCGTAGAGATGCTTTATTCCTTTTAGAAGTTCTTCACCTGCTTTGGTATCAGTCAAATCAGATCCTTCTGACGGCCATTAAAGAGGTCCTTTTCAAAGTCAACTTTCAGTTTGTGTGTACAGACAGAGATCGAAATACCGTTGTATAAATATGTAAAAATATGTATAAAATATGTATATACATATATATATACACGATCAACAGACACATGTATACATATGCACACATTAAAGGTCACCTATCATGCTATCTTTAGGCAATAGCACAGGTCTCAGATATATACAATATATAAAAAACATGTCTATGAATTGTTTCTCCCATTTTTCCCTTTAAACTGTGGGTTTTCTCTGGAAGTTTTTCCTTGTACGATGTGAGGGTCTAAGGACAGAGGGTCTAAGGACAGCGGGTCTAAGGACAGAGGGTCTAAGGACAGAGGGTCTAAGGACAGAGGGTCTAAGGACAGAGGGTGTCGTATTGTCATACTGATATTCTGTACACACTGTGAAGTCCACTGAGACAAATGTAACATTTGTGATATTGGGCTATATAAATAAACATTGATTGATTGATTGATTTTGCTCAAAACACCAAACAGATCATTCTAGCCATGCCTCATATCCCTCTATTTCACTTCCTGTTTCAAAAGTGCTGATTCTGGGTATAAACAGGTCTCTCTTGAGAATGAGACCCTGTGTCTCAATGAGATTTTCACCTGTATAAATAAAGGCTAGATAAAAATAAATAATAGGGGGCGGAGCTTATGCCGGCAGATACAGTCTAAAATGCTGCCGTGATGAAACGCAAGGATTATTAGATCAAGGATTATCTCTGAAACAGTCTGGAGCTCAAAGGCTTTCTCTCTTGCCGGTTATACCACAAGGTGAGTTCCTTTTTACTTCCTGCTTCTTCACACACATGCTCTCCAGTACAGGTTAGCTCTGAGTGTTAGCGATGCTAATGTAAACACTGACCACATTACACCCAAAGCAGTCAGGCATTGTTTCTGATAGCAACGTTTCTGATTGGGCCATGGGTCCACATTTCAGATATTACGTCATATCGGACGCAAATCTGGATCAGCTCCGTTGTTCCCCGTTTTTAGAGATTTGGGTACGGAGGAAAAGAGAGAGGGTTTTATTTTCTGACGCTGCGTGAGTTCCCCGACACACCGTTGATGGAGAGAAGACATCACAAAGTGCATTTTGCATGATAGGTCCCCTTTAAGACATACATGCTGCTTCCCTGTAGTGTGTTATAGTTGTTAATGCATGTAAATGGTCTGCAGAGGCTAACATCCTTGTGTTCCCTCCAGAGGAGTTATTCTTTGCTGCATGGACACTTCTAGCAACAAACCTTTATCCCGCTATAATAATTTCCCTTCAACGTAAAATATAGCTCGTTATATTCTGTGGTTTGGCACAAAGGCTCATCCATTACCTGAGGCAGCCGGTTCCTTATAATTGTCTATAACGGATCTCTGCAGCCATTGTTGTTATTGATCCTTCCTGCAGAGGAGACTGAGGAGTGTTTGTTCCACTGTTTTAAAAAGTGATCTGCTCAGAGAAACAATGGGTTTCTGCTCTCTTTAAAAGTGCAAACTCTGCAAAAAAGTGCACTAAAGGTTAAAATATAAGTCTAAATGATAGGTTGCAAAGACGCACAGTTAAACAAATATAAGTATTATCAGTCAGATCTACTAAAACAGACTTGACTTTCTCAAGGGAACAGGAATAGTTATACTTTTAAATAGTTGTTTTCGAAACATTTCTGGAAAAGTAATATTTTATTTGAATGACCTTGTTTTTTTGTTGTTATCTGTGACATCAAGTCATTTAGTACTTTTTGAATGAGAGCAACGCTACCCTAACTTTACGGAGAGTGGAGATGTATTTTAAGGGAGAGCACTATCAAAGTAAAACAACATTTATATAAACTACTGCTGTGAGTGGAAGTGATACAGAAACCATCAGACTGTAAAATGCTGATTGTGTAATCAAATGTGCTCTCGTATGAAACTCTAATTACCATAAATCAGTGTCTCATTAACACAGACGTCAATTAACTTCTTAAATCATTCAACAGTTTAACGGTTTCCATCCTCCATCAGATCTCTCTCATCTCAGTTTCTTCAAAGTGACCTTCATTAGTCCTTAAAGTGGGAATACACAGCTAAACAATGACACAAAACCTTCAGTGTTTCCCCTTCAGGGCCACCGTACCACGATCTGTAGATTCACAGCGAACCGTCTGCATGACGATACAATTTGGTACGATACAATAAAAACCATATATCGATATGATTTGACACAATACGATTCAATGCCAATCAATTCGATAACACGCCAAGATACAATTTAAAACAGCTCAAATTTGTTTAGGTGCTCTAGGTCAGTGCTTCTCAAAGTGTGGTCCGCGGACCACTGGTGGTCCGTGAGCGCCCCCTAGTGGTCCGCGAGTATATTGGTAACATTTCACATTTGAAATAAATAAATACATTTAAGTTTTCCGCACTCTCGCGGGAATATCTCCGCAATGGAACGAGGTTAAGTTTCACATTTGATTGCATGATATAGCTCAGCGCAACACCTTCATCACACATGTTGCCACTTGTTTGTACCATTTTCAGGCGATTTGTAATCTGTTCTAGAAAAATAATGGGATTTTGGATATTTGTGGAGTTAGGTGGTCCGCGAGTGTTTTTTTATTGGTTAAGTGTCCTTGGTGTGAAAAAGTTTGAGAAACACTGCTTTAGGTAACTTGGTTAGTTTTGAGGGTTTCAATCAGCAGGATCAACAAAGAGTTGGTTTGACTGCGCTTTGTAGTCAAGGCTGTTGTTTTTTTGGGTTAATAAGCTCTAGTTTGTTCTTGTTTGGAGATACAATTAGATATGATTCAATAAGCTACGATTGGATCCAATACGATACAATCCCATAACATTTGAGATGATACAACACGGTTTGATTTGTTTTACGATACAATTGCTTACGATGAGATTCACTACAACGATGCTCTCGTGTCAGATCGAGTCTAAAGCTCCATGTGTATCATCACTGAACATGTTCAAGAGTCTTTAACGTACATTGACCTGGGATTGAACTCTGTGTTTCCTCCAGTATTGACTGCGGCACCAGAGAGAGCTTCGGAAGAATGAAGCAGGTTCACAGGATCAACGACAAACACATGATCTGAGAAAATAAACGATTGTGCGAGCAGAAAGAGATCGGAGGGCAGCGGACGTTCAACCTGAAGAACTGTTTCATTCATCACTGTGTGGCAGGACATGGGGGGGGGGGGGGGGTCTCAGGTTCACGTCCACGGCAGTCACAACCAATCCCGCAGCTAAGCAGCTTTTAACAAAAGCACTTAACACAGAAAGCACTCTGCGGAGGGCCGGGAATAAACATTTACTGCCGACACAT